>JAZGTK010020550.1:0-10942 GCA_036877625.1 Ambastaia sidthimunki
GGTGCTGGACCTCCTCCCTGTAGGCAGTCTCATCGTTGTTGCTGATGAGTCCAATCACCGTAGTATCGTCTGCGAACTTGATGATGGCGTTAGATCCATTCAACGCCCTGCAGTTGAGGGTGAAAAGGGAGTAGAGGAAGGGGCTCAGCACACAGCCCTGAGGTACCCTGGTGTTGACAGTGATGGTAGTGGAGCAGATGTGGCCTGACCTAACATGCTGGGGTCTGTTAGTCAGAAAGTCCATAATCYAATTGCAAAGGGATGAGTTGATGCCCAGGTCTCCAAGTTTAACTTTGAGGGGATGACAGTATTAAATGCTGAGCTGAAATCCACAAACAGCATTCGTCCAAGTGTGTGAGTACAGAGTGCAGCGCTATGAAGACTGCGTCCTCCGTGCTCCTGTTTTTGCGGTAGGCAAACTGGTATGGGCCAGTGTGGTCGGGAAAAAGTCCTTAAGGTGTGCCAGAACCAGCCGCTCAAAGCACTTCATAATGATGGGCGTGGGTGCCACAGGGCGGTAGTCATTCAGGCATATTGAACCGGAGTGTTTTAGCACTGGCACAATAGAGGTGGATCTGAAGCATGCTGGTACAGCTGCTTGGGCTAGAGACATGTTAAAAATGTCTGTAAAAACCCCAGCGAGCTGTTCTGCACATGCCCTGAGTACGCGTCCGAGGATGCCATCTGGTCCGGCAGCCTTGTGGGCGTTGATCCGGCTTAGTGCAGTGTAAACATCAGTGGAGGTGAATGTAATGGACGGGTGATCATTTAAAGGTGTGAGCTTGGTGGCAGTTTCGTTATTGTCTCTCTCAAAGTGAGCATAGAAGTCATTAAGCTCGTTCAGGAAGAAGGCATCTGTGGTTGTGGGGGTGGAATTGCTGGGTTTGTAGTCGCTGATGGCCTGGATGCCCTGCCACATGCGTCAAGGGTCAGAGTTAGAAAAGTGATCCTCTAGTTTTAGCTTATAGCAGTGCTTGGCCTTTTTGATGCCCCTCTTCAGATTTGCCCTGGAAGTGCTGTAGGTCTGTGCATCACCTGATCTAAAGGCAGTGTTGTGTGCTTTCAGCAGGAGGCGCACCTCCTTGTTCATCCATGGCTTCTGGTTTGGGTATGTTGTGATTTGTTTCTGGGTTGTAACGCTGTCAATGGTGGTGTTGATATAATCCAGAACAGAGGAGGTGTAGCTGTCCCTGATGTACGTGTGAGCGCCACATGTTGCCTGAGAAGCAAACACACTCCAGTCTGTGTTTTGAAACCTGTTCTGGAGTGTGAAGTCTGCCCCCTCTGGCCCCCACTTTGATGGTCCTCACTGATGGCTTCACACGGTTGATGAGTGTTAAATACTTGGGGGTGAAAAACAAAGAAAGGTGATCAGAATGTCGGAGGTGGGGGAGTGGGTCGCAGTGTAGGCTTCAGCCATGTTTGTGTAGACATGGTCCAAAGTTTTGGTTTCTCTGGTGTGACAAGAAAATGTCCGAAATGTATGAAGTCCAGCTAGCTCAATAGCATTGTCCGGTATGCCGCTTTTAAGCCACGTTTCTGTGAAGATCATGACGTTACAGTTTAAAAGTCTTTTGCTGTGGTTGATGCGGAGTCGAATCTCGTCCATTTTGTTGACCAATGACATACATTGGCAAGAAAAATGCTGGGTAGAGAGAGCCGGTGTGGTGTTAGCGTTAGCTTAGCGCTTAGCCCTTCGCGCTTCCCCCGCCTTTGTTTACGATCGCGCCGCTGCCTTCGAGCACTTCTGCCCGGCCGGGAAGAGTGCGCCGCTTCGGGTGTTCTGGCGATCTCAGGGATGAGATGAAGATTGCTGATAAAACTGTTGGAAATGTGTGAACCAATATCCAAAAGCTCCTGTCGGGTGTACGATGTAAAGGCACAAAAAAATGACCTAAAATGAGCAAAAAAAATACTGCAGAATTGCAAAAACTGGAGAGACACTAAGCCTCACGATGTGCATGCGACGCCATCTTGTTGTACTTGAAGTGATCATTAGTTACTACTATTTTCTTTATATTACTTCTTCATCTTGTCAAATATGAGATTCTTGGTATTATGAACGCTTGCTTCAGTCCACAGAAGGCAAGATTTTATTTGATGTATTTTTTCATGATTTTAACACCATGTCAAAGGCTATATTCATGGCAAAAATAATTAAAAAGAGAAAATAATAATAAGTCTTATTATAATACAAAAGAAGGCAATCAATATACAAAGGCACAAATAACAACAATCGAGGTCAACACCAACAATAAGAGCAGGCAAGATTGTACAACAAATAATTAGCTGCATGTTTCCTACTTATGCAAAGCACCCAACATAAAGACAACTGAAGCAGCAAACTGATTCCGGTGTTTACCTTACACCACACATCATAACGCAGAGGGGTAGTTGAGCCGTGAATCATGAGCCGGCTACACTACCTAACCTGCAGATACCCCTGTAAGGACCACTCATTGACCAACGACAATATCCAATGACATGGGTGAAGGTATCTCACGTTTTGTCTTTCCTCAGCACTTTTGTAAATTTTTTTGAATGTATTGCAATTTTGTTATATTGACTCTGCAGCTAGTTCCAATATAACTCCAAACTTATATGAAATTTAGGCTAGTGGTTCTAAATTAAATGTTGATTAAAATTTTGTGTTTGATTATTTGTAAATTGTCATACTCTTAGTTACTCTTTCATTAGGGACCCAACATCACACCGAGTCTTGTGCCAGCCAGTATACACTGATCTTATGGTCAGAGGTTGCTGGGTAAACTAATATTATTAAATTTGACCTTCCCATGCTTGCTCATATCTAATAACAGTTATCTTGGTCACGATCATGCAACTTGCTAAGTCAGGTGATAGACAGAAATCGGGAGATCTTGATTGACTGTCTGATCTGAAGTCCCCAGTATGATCCTGACACTTATTTTGCGGTAACAATCTGACTCCTCCTAATCTACTAGTTATAACAATTTCAGAAGAACTTCAAATATATCAAGAATAACAATTTATTATGCCAGGCAGGTTAAAACTTCAATTTAAAGAAATAAGACAAAATATGATCTCAAATTCAAGAAACAACAAATAAAAACAGAATACAAATGTTTAAGTCGCAGAGTTTATATCATACCTGGCAATAGAGACAAACAGTAATTGTGTGGGAACTTCTGGTTATAAAATGCTTTGTGATAATGATTATCACAACATTTTCTAGGAAAGACACACCCATGATGGGTGTAAATTTTAACCACTTTAAACCACAACCTTCAAAATGATACCAAACATGTCAATGGAAAGTCAAAGACATCACACTATATGTTGCACATATATGTTATGGAGCTCCATTAATCTGAACCTGGAGGGATAAGAGAATGAAGTGGAAAAGGGGGTAAGCAGAAATAAAATGACGAGGTCACGTCCTGGGTATCAGCACCTCATCAGGAGAAGCATGAAACCATATCTTTGGAAACCAGCACCAGAGAAGTTTTATGATTTTTATGATACAAAAGAACCCAGTGCTTATCTCTAAACCAACTGCCTTACACCCTCTTCCTCCTGTATCTTTTCTCACTCTAGATGCCTCCAGGGGGCATCTACTGAAGGGTTAATGTCATGTCTTCCACGTTTTTGTTCCGCTTATATTCGAGGACTGGAACCGTGGGCACTTCCCATTAAATTGTTATTATTGATCCTAAAATATAGCAATATAAATATAGTTCTATAGCCTTTACTGTTTTATTTTTTTCTCATTTGTCTTTTATTCTCTTATATTACACAATGTTTCAGACATTTGTACTGTGTATATTATGTGTGGTTTGTTTGTTTTTTGTAAAAATATGTAAAAATTCTTGTCCAATAAGAATTGCACTTAATATTTGCAATAATACCATGTGTTGAACTTGTATGATTTTTTTTCTTATTTGATTTTTAATAAGACAAACAAGAAAAAAAATAAAATCTCACAAAATCTCACAAGAGAACTGCCCGAATACAGACAATCTATTAAATGTCTTACCAGAGAGGATAACATTCTGGATCACTGTTACACTACAGTAAGCAGTGCATATCACGCCATTCCACAAGCTCCACTGGGACACTCTGACCATGTCATGGTCCATCTGATTCCTGCATACAGGTAGAAATTAAAGCTTGTTGTGAGGACATCAAAGCAGTGGACAAGAGAAGCTGTGGAGAATCTTCAGGCATGCTTGGACTGTACTGATTGGGATGTATTCAGGACTGATACCAACAACCTGGATGATTATGCAGAGGCTGTGACATCGTACATAAGCTTATGTGAAGACAGCTGTATTCCATCACGTACCAGGGTGAGTTATAACAATGACAAACCCTGGTTCACAGCCAGACTCAGACAGCTATGGCTTGAGAAGGACGCTGCAAGTGGGGATAAAATCAGGTTTAAAGTGTCAAAGTACAAGTTTAGCAAGGCGGTGAGAGAAGCTAAACAGCTGTACTCTGAGAAAATACAACAGCAATTCTCAGACAATGACTCTGCCTCTGTCTGGAAGGACTCAGACAGATCACAAACTGCAAACCTAAAGCCCCCCACTCTGCTAACGACCAACGATTGGCCAATAACCTGAACGAGTTTTACTGTGGCTTTGAAAGGCAATGGGTTAGACCTGACACCATCCCCCATGACACCAGCCTTCAACCTGAGCATGAACATCAGCTCATTAGCTTCAGCACAGCTGGAGCTGAGGCCTATTCACAGCTCCACACCTCAACGGCCCCCTCCCCCCCAGCCCTATCACAGCAATGTCTCACCATCCAGGAGAGAGATGTAAACAGAGTGTTCAAGAGACGGAACTCCTGGAAAGCAGCCAGACCAGACTCTGTTTCTCCATCCACCCTGAAGCACTGTGCTGACCAGCTGTCTCCAGTGTTTACAGATATCTTTAAGACCTCTTTGGAGATATGCCATGTGCCAGCCTGCTTTAACACCTCCACCATCACCCCCAAAAAACCCAGGACCACGGGTCTAAATGACTACAGACCTGTCACTCTGACTTCTGTAGTTATGAAGTCCCTTAAGCGCCTTGTGTTGTCCCACTTCAGATCCATCACAGACCCTCTCATCAACCCCCTGCAGTTTGCCTACAGGACCAGCAGGTCTGTAGATGATGCAGTTAACATGGCCCTCCACTTTATCCTCCAAAACCTGGACTCCTCAGGTACCTACGCCAGGATCCTGTTTGTGGATCCTGGCATAGCTCTGCATTTAATACAATCATACCGGCTCTGCTTCAAGACAAGCTTTCCCAGCTGAATGTGCCTGATTCCACCTGTAGATGGATCAAAGACTTCTTGTCTGACAGGAAGCAGCATGTGAGAATGGGAAAACATGTCTCTGACCCCTGAACCATCAGTACTGGCTCTCCTCAAGGCTGTGTTCTTTCCACTCTCCTTCTCTCTCTGCACACCAACTTCTGCAACTCCAGTCACAAGTCTGTAAAACTTCTGAAGTTTGCAGGTGACACCACTCTCATTCGGCTTATCTCTAATGGGGATGAGTCTGCCTATAGGTGGGATTTTGACCATCTTGTGAACTGGTGCAATCACCACAACCTGCAGCTAAATGGTGTAAAAACAGTAGAGATGGTGGTTGACTTTAGGAAAGAACCCAGGCCCACCTGCCCCCATTATCCTGTGTAACTCCTTAGTAGAAATTGTGGACTCTGTACGCTTCCTGGGCACCATCATCACCCAGGACCTTAAGTGGGAGCTTAACATCAGCTCTCTAATTAAAAAAGCACAGCAGAGAATTTACTTCCTGAGGCAGCTTAAGAAGTTTAAACTGCCAAAGACAATGATGGTGCACTTCTACATGTCCAGCATTGAGTCCGTCTGGTATGCTGCTCCCACTGCCAAAGACAAAGGCTGACTGCAACATGTCATCTGCTCTGCTGAGAAAATCTGCTGAGATAATCGGATGCAACCTTCCATCTCTTCAGGACCTGTATACTTCCAGGACCCTGAAGCGGGCGGTTAAGATTGTGGCTGACACTTCTCACCCTGGACACAACTTTTTGAAGCACTCCCTTCTGGCAGAAGACTGCGGTCCATCAGGACCAGGACCTCACGCCACAAAAACAGTTTTTTTCCTTTAGGGACTGCCCTTGTCAACAACACTCAGGACCCTCTAGGGCTTCTTACTCACACACATGGACATTACACCTCACATTATAAAATAAAAAATAACACACACATGTGTTATTTCACATGTGTTACATTAACACATACAACTCAGGCTGCTATAGTCTCACATCCCAGACTGTAAGCATTTGCACTGGCCCCTCATTGCACAACTTATATGCACAACCCATAATTTATTGTTTATTGTTTTTTGTTCTATAATTTATTGTTTATTGTTGTTTTGCTGCTGTGTTTGTCATGCACCCATATGCCAAGGCGAATTCCTTGTACATGTATACATGCAGTACTTGGCAAAATAAATGTGATTCTGATTCTAAATATATATCTCAGCATTGTGTAAAGCTGCTTTAAAGCAATGTAACATTGTGAACAGTGTTATATAAAATAAATTGAATTTAATCTTTTAATATGAACTCTTAGTTTGCATTTTTTTCCTTTTGTTTGTTCACATTTTCTTCCTGTTTATCATTTGTTCCCATATTTTCTTATCATCACCTGTTTCTTGTTCGGGTATTATCAATTTCATTTTAATTATATAGTGCTTTTTACAATATTGCATTGCTTCAAAACAGCTTTGCATATATCAGCATACAGTATATATATATAATCATTCTGTTCTTTGGTTGTCAGTTGTTGCTTTGACCTTGCTTACATTTGTTAGTTTTACTTTTAATGTTGTCTTTATTATTATTAAACATAATCAGTGTTGGGGGTAACGCAATACAAGAAACATGAGTTACGTAATATTACTTTTCTGAAGTAACGAGTAAAGTAACGCATTACTTTATATATGTACACATTAATATTTAGTTACTTTTACTAAATATGATTACTAAAACGAGTTACTAAACTTTTTTCAGTTTAATTAATTGTAACAAACAAAAAGTAACAAACACATAGGGCTGTGCAATAGATCGAATTTCGATTTCGGCTCCAAACAATCACAAAAACAGTGATATCAACAAAAATCGATAATTGTTATTATAATTTTACCATATTACGTTCTGCTATTCTGTCATGTGTTCCGAATAAAACACGCAACTCTGCCGTTACGTGAAAGATGATGAATATTAGTAAGCAGGAGCTATTTTTAAGCTATTTTTACATTCATGTTAACTTTGGATAAAACGCGCATTTTAAGACAGGGAGATGATGATTTACTCGCGCTTTATCGCGGCTTTGTTGAGTCGGCAGGCGCGCTCTATCCGCTCACGCTATAGAGAACAAAACAGCATTTAATGTTTGAATTTCTGAATAAAATAATATAATTTGGAAACCGATACTATCTTCACAAGCAGCTCATTATGACTCAGAATATTAGAGCGCGTCACAGTCTTGTGAGAATAAGATCAGTGCGGCGCAGGTGACGGAAATCACGCAGATGCGCTACAGGCTCAGTGACAGTCAGAGATGCCGGTGCTGCTGTTTGTGGAATTAAATTCTAAAATAAAGACATTGCGGGAATGGTTTAAATCCTGCGCCGCAATCCTGTGCCAAAATTCAAGTCCTGCTATCTTATATGGGTCATTTGAGTATTTACTTATTCAGCTATTTTAAGTGAAAGGAAGGGATGAAGGAAAATTTCACGTTTTTAAAAGCAATAAATGAAATATTTCCAAGTCAATGAGTAATCATGTTAAATAATCGTGATTTCGATATTGACCAAAATAATCGCGATTATTTTTTCTTCTCATAATTGAGCAGCCCTACAAACACTTTAATTTCAATTATCAATTAATATTCAATTATCTGTATTGTTAAGAGATCTTTTATATGGCATGCATAGCTCTGGGGTCAAAAAGTTCTCAGAATATAATATAATTCTATATGTGTTTTGGTTAATGTGGTAATAAGGTGAAGGTTAATGTGTTGTTGTTGAATGCAAAACTTCTCAGTCAAAAAAACACTTGAAAGAGATCAAACCTCAGCCAGGTAGGAAAAAAGTAACGCAAAAATAACGTAACACATTACTTTCCATAAAAAGTAACACAATTAGTTACTATTTGGGAGGAGTAACTCAATATTGTAACGCATTACTTTTTAAAGTAACTTTCCCCAACACTGAACATAATAATAATAACCTCAGTTTATTATTGCATTGAAATCTCATTATGAATAAAAAAAATCCAGCAGTGAAAGCAGTACTACAGGCTTGTTCTCAGGTTATTTTTATTAATATTATAATACATACAATTATTATGCATAATTATTTAGATATTTGAAAGTAATAAAAAACCATAATCAAGCATTTTTTGACATGGCACATACAACTCTTATCTTGTGCTAATTAAAATGGAAAGACATATTAACTAAGATACATGCATACGAAAAATAACCATCAGTCACCATCAGGAAATTAGTAGTCTGGAGCAACATAGTTCAAGCCCTTCAGTGCAACTTCATAACCCAGGAAACAAGCCTGAAAACAGAAGTAGCACACAGTGCATTCACTACATAAGGGCAGGACATGCTGGTCAAGGCATTTTTTAAATATCAAAACAAAACACTGTAAATAGTACTGGACATAGAAGGATTTAAATTTAAAATCTTATGTTATGACCATTTCATGTTAGTAAAACTATAGGCTTCCAACTACTGTACATTACAGCTCTGTGTCAGGAAATATATTTTCAAATGACAATGGGTTATTTAAATTCTGATATAGTTAATATATTGGCAGTGTTAGTATGTATTTTCTCACCGCATTAGCAGGAAAAGCTCGTAACATGACTGCGCTAAATCCTTTATAGAGACCACAAGCACCTTCCTTTCGTAACAAAGTTTGCAGCACATCTCCTAAACCCTGGTAACGCCCATCAGCAGCTGTGGGACACATAACGTTGCCATTTGTGACATTTGATATATTTTAGTCTACAAATCTACATGGCATCTTTTACAAGTAGGTTTACACAAGTACACACATGACACATATGCAAACATCTCTTTCATTTCTAAAACAATTTAAACTCTGCAGTTTGACACTGGTGCTTTATTAGGTACAATTAGAAGCCATATTTATAGAATTGAACTTGACACATTTAAGACATTTATAGTAAACATCTGTTTCGTACCTGTTTGATAGTTTGACTTGAGCACATCTGCAGGTAAAGCAATGAGCCAGTTTAAAATGCCTGCAATCCCACCTGCCAGAAGAACTCGCCATGTGCTAAGATTATGAACACTGATGATAAAGAAAACAAGATGTGAGATGAATAGTAAACATTGATCCTGGAATTATTTACAGTTAACACAAGCAGACACTCTCACCTTTCTCCTTCAGGGGTCAGAAAGTTCTTTAAATACTCGTATGTTAGAAAGTATAAACCATTTGAAGGCACATCTGAACAGATAAAAAAATAATGTGAATAAATCATTTTAAATTATGAAGCAGACAGTTGTGGTCCATCCTAAATCCTTTTTACCACTCTTGTTGTATCACTGCACAGCAGCCATACAGACCAACAATAAACCTCAGTTGAACCTTACATGTGAAGAATTGTATTAAGCTAGCATAAACAAGCCACTTCATGAATGTGCTTTAAAATGCTTTCATAGCAATTTGATGTCCTTAATATAGCTGTTTATAAAAGCTGTGATGGAGCTTTAATAACTCCATTGCCTAACCTCATATATTATTGCCCATTGTACAGAGAGTCACACATAATTTCACCCCTTATTAACCCACACATATAGTATCAACTACCCATACAGTATCCAGTGCACACACACACAGTCCAGAATACACAAATACAATATAGAGTACACACATACAGTATACACCACACACACATACTGCATTGAATACACACCTCTGATTAAAGTCAGAACTGTTCCCTTGTAAACGCTGCAAATTCCCTGTTCCTTATACAGTCTAAGTGCACAATCAACAGGTCCAGCATACTTCATCTGACCAGTCAAAGACTGGATCTAACACACATGTAACATGCACAGGTATGTATATGTACAGGTCAAAACAACATAAAATAAATTGAATCTATTATAAAAACAGCACTGAATGTTTATAAACAAATAATGTTATATCTGTTGCTAGTTGTGATGTTTTCAGAGATTAAACCCTGTCACCATAATGCAATTTGTCTGGTAATATGATTTTCTTTAATTTCATTTTCATATCTTTAAGTGGCCAAGTATCTAAAAGGGTGAACAAATGATAGCCATTTATCCTTTTTGGGTTAATTTAAATCCTGAGGACCCACATAACTGTCAATGTTAACAAACCTGACTCGAATCATTAGTGGTGTCTATGGACACATATATTTATGACAGGTGTGTTTTGGCCCTGCCTGCAGTAAACACTTTATTCTCTCTCCTGGGGCCACTATCACGGTGGTAAAGACTCCTGCCAGCATCCCAGCCAGGTAGATCTGAGTGCACCTGACAAAGGGGCACATAAAGCCACACAATGTAGGATTGTTGACAATGTTTATATGGCAACTATTCCTGCATAGACATAAAAACAATATATCAATAGTTTACCTGTTGCTTTCTTTAATTTAATCAAAACTGACACACATATATACACACTAACTAGGCTAAACTACAGACAAAATAAATGTAAAATATAAATATAAATGTAATATATTTAACAGACTTTTGGTAATAATTTAAATGTTTAATTTAAATTTGCACAGATATCACCCGTCTTCTCTACTTACGTGAGTGGGGCTGTGGGGTTGTGCTGCAGCAGCTCCTTTCCCAGCCCAAAGCCAAAGAAATTCAAAGCCATCATTGGGGTCACACCAGC
>JAZGTK010020551.1:0-10942 GCA_036877625.1 Ambastaia sidthimunki
TCAGCTCCTTTCTTCCTTACTGTATCCAAAACACATCAGATTCAATGTTTCATGTTTCACATGTTTTAGATAACACAATTGTACATATTTAAAACATTGTTTTAGTTTTGCACAGTATTGCACAATGTTGTTTTTGCTGAGGGAGCATAATCCAGCTCAGTGGCAATGTGGCACACCCATAAGTTAAAGTGTTTTTTATAGAGACTTTGGGGAGATTCCAGTGAAAACCCCTGTGGGAAAACAAGCAGTTTTCATAAGATGCTGAATTATGATGAAATTAAATTTGCTTTGAGTTTATTGAAGATTGGTAGTGTGAAATGTCAAGAAAAATCCTATTGGCATTTAGAATAATAAATGCCTCTACTGGAATACCACTAAAGCAGTATTTAAATATCATGTATATTATTAAAAAGTGTTTCATCTTTGCAGTAATGATGAGTCAGGACAAATTGGGAATAAACAGTCTGTGTCTTGCAGGAGAACCTAACCAAAGCATGACCACAGAGACACTGGGAGAGTTCATATGTTCTTTCATCTAAAAACACTGGAGCACATGAACAGAAAAGGGGTTGAATTGTTTATTTTGTCTTTACAGTCTGAGCCTCATACTGTCTGATTGTTTAAACATTTTAAACAATGGTGTCTTTCCAATTCACGTTTGATCTCTGGTTAGAAAGAAAGTCATGCTTGTGATGTTTTGATGTTGGGCAGATGGAAACAGAGCTCGTCTCACTGTGTGATATAATGTTTCCATTTCATCAGGTGACAATGTATGTTTGATCCTTGTTTTCAACAAGCTTTAAATGCCCCTTAAAATGAAATTGGTTGTGATTAATTTATTGTGGTAAGAAACACAAATCTCAAGAGCAAATGCTGTGAACGGTTCATCCATTTAAACTTTACATTATACGTATATAAGGACAAAAACTGTAGAATAAATCGCAAATCAAAACTTGAGGGTGAATATTTCACGAGGTAACGTCAGCGGGTGGAGAAAACACGAACCGGTTCCATTTGAGTCATACTTCACCAAGAGAAATTCCTCCGCCGCGGAAAGTTAAAGAACCTGTTAAAAGAGATAGAACAAATTCCAGTTTCTTATAAAAACGAACCTTTAATTAAAAATAAAATATTTCTGTAATCTTGAAAACGTAGCGTGAATTTTGCCAAGCAACTATAACTGAGAAGTTTTTTGTTTATGGAGCCAGCGTAGAAAATAGATCCACCCTCAGGGCTGGCGGAAGGACACCTCTGTCTGCGACTTCAGTGACAGGGATGAAAAGAAGTTCAGAAAGTTTGATCAGCGCCGCCAGACGCAGAAACGCGTTTAAATGAAGACTGGACGAAACCGTGTGGATATAAGTTTTCACATGAGACGTTCTGACAGGAAAAGCGCATCTGTCGAGTATAATTGATCTCCTGACTGTTCGCTGGAGCGTGACTTTACAGGATCGTGAGGTGAAGCTGACGGAGCACAGCCTCGCGCGGGCGGCTTTATGTGGATTGTACAACAATATGGGTCAATTTCCCGGCGTGTCCTCGGGCAGAGTCATAGTCTTCATTATTTGTTGTCTTAAACTGTCATCCGGTGAGTACAGTGATATTTCATATTTGATAAGTTTCGGCGTGTGCGCGCATCTGTGTGGAGCATCAGTCAGTCAGTGGCGCGCGGCCCCGCGCGTGACAGCTTCACTGCATTCACACTCACTGCGCTTCTGATAAACCTCATTTATTTCCTCTCTCCAGTGACACTGACCCGCTGTTCCAGCTGCAGATCTGCTGCAAACTCACTGAAATATCCTGATGTTTGACACTTTTGAGTTCATGTCTAGAAGCTAAGCGTAAAAACACAGCACAACGTTTGGGAAAATGAAAACAAGTATTTTCTTTATGATGCAGTCCAGATGTGAATGCAAGCGAATGAAGTTTCTTTGCAGCATCTCGCAGCTTTTTCAGTATAAGAAAAATAATTCAGTATCGACACAGATGTGTGTGAGTGTGTGTGAGTGTGTGTGTGTGTGTGTGAGTGTGAGTGTGAGTGTGTGTGTGAGTGTGAGTGTGTGTGTGAGTGTGTGTGTGAGTGTGAGTGTGTGTGTGAGTGTGAGTGTGTGTGTGAGTGTGAGTGTGAGTGTGTGTGTGTGTGAGTGTGAGTGTGTGTGTGTGTGTGTGTGTGTGTGTGGCTTTCTAACTAGTGACCATGGAGAGAAAATGTGAATTAAATTTTTCCACTCTAGAGGCAAAGCGAAAATCAAACGTGATCGGAATAAAGCTTAGTTTTGTTTTTCAGGAGGAAGTAAAACCTTTTATTGATTTACTGTGTGTGTGTGTTGTTGTGAATTATGAGTTTTCAGTTTGTGTGGAAAGACAGAATTGGATAGATTTCAAAGAATTTGATTTGAATGTAATTGTCTGAATAGTTTTCCATCTGATGACTGTTTATGCTGAGAAGGTTTCACACACAAAGAGTGTCTGTCAGTTGTTGCATTAGGACTCTTGAATGTGGTCACATATGACTTCTGCTCCACATGCTTTAGTCAGAGCCAATCCCTCCAGAATAGAGCCTTACAAAAGAAAACAAGACAATATGGAGTGACTGCAGGCCTGGCGAGAAACGAGAGGAATGCTGCGGTTGGTGTTTCACATTCCTCTCTTGCTCCCTTGGCTTTCTCATTTTCTCATTCTCTCTCACACACACACACACACACACACACTTTTCTCTGTGGATGTATTGATTTTCACAGCGCTGCAGTTGTACCATTGTGCCTCAAAGATTATGTTTCTTCTTCCTCTGTATTGAATATCACTTCTTGGGGTGGGATTGATTCGTCCTTTCTTTGTTGGCACACGACATTGCATTGCCCCGTTGTGTAGGCTGCAACAAGCTGCATGTGTTTGTTCACATCAGGCATTGTAGCACGTGCTGCAGACGTGTTGGCCCTTTGTTCCCGCCCGCGAGCTGCATGGTGTGCGGTTCTGACCCGCTTCTGCTCGCTGGTGTGAAATGTGATTTATCTTCAGCAAACTCCCACTTGTTAGAACACAATGGGTTGTTTATTAAAAGGCCTACAGTTGGGCATATCTCTGGGATGCCCAGATCCCACCAGCCGTTGTGGTGGAGGGTCCGAGCAGGTCACAGAGCATCAGCCTGTGTTATGATGACATTTAAAAATTAGTACCTACTTTATCAGCCATGTTTGAGTTTAGAATTTAGAGTGTAATTGGTAACATTACTCTTACCCTTATTATTATGGTTACCCGTATTATTATTGGTAGAAGAACCATTTTTGGTTCCCCAAAGAACTATTTTGCAGTTCAGCAAATGAAATGGGAAATAAGACATTGTGCATTTCTGCCACAAGAGACTAAACATGTCACCAGCACACATAAAAACATATACACAGTGTGTGTGTGTGTGTGTGTGTGTGTACAAACTTCACAGGGCAGTTCTGAGAACATTATAATGTCATGCAGTCTCATTTCCTCCTTGCTGCTGATGTAGTAATATCAAAACAATTTGCTCTGCATTGGTCTTGTGCACATAATAAGGGACCTGCAAGTACACTGGGGTTATAAAGTGAAAGTTCTGATGGTTTAGAACACAGCCGGCTCTCAGGGTTTGTCTGAGAAACTTTCTTTGGAATGTTTTTGTCCTTGATAATTAGCCAGTTTCCTCCCAGGCCAGACGCAGTGTATCATTAACCTATCAGGGCTCATTCTACCCTGACATGACGTACAGATTTAATGAGCACCACTGGAAACCTCCCTTCATGTTTATGTTCAGTTCTGCGTGCAGTTTAGCCTCGGCCTCTTACAGATTGGCACGGGGGTTATTGTGTGTTGCCCTGTCAATCTTTAACAGAATAGAGAGCACTTGTTTTACATACAGTAATGTCAGGAAATGAAGTTACTTCCTCACTCAGCGTGAACAACTTCCTTCTGCTGTCCAGCGTGGACGAGGGCCAATGCAGACCAATCTCGTCTGCCACTTGAGTACTTCCCGCTCGCCCCTGCCCTGTCAGACTCTCATAATGACTTCCCCATCTCTCTCAGCAGCCATTAGCACTGGACAGAGTGAGACACACGAGCAGAGATCTCCCCTGGGCTCAGGGTTTGGTCGTGCTTTCATACAGTCGGGTGGGCAACACAGTCTGCAGCTGTGAGACAGCTGCTCTGAGCTAACTCTGACGCTGTAGTTACGTCTGCATCCTGTCAGGAGTGAAGAGAAACAGACTTTGCTTGGAAACACTCCTTGATGTTGACCTGCTTTTGTTGTATGATTTCTAATGGGCTTGGTTAAAGGCATATCAGACGTTATCTTAATATGGCCTGTATGTATGTCTTACTGACACCCAATTGTATGGAAACGTGTGTTTCTTTGGTTTAATTTGTGTTTGTGGCTGCTTTACTTCACAGCTGCTTTTTGTATTCAAGACTAGTTTCTCGAACCTGACAAAGCCAAGGAACTAATTCAAGACAGGTTTTGTGTTCAAAACAGTTTTTATAAGTCACTGAATATAGTTTAGAGAGTCCCTATCTCAATTCCTGCATTCAGTGATCTAAAGTTATGGGACCTCTTTATATTGTAGGCAGCTTTTATTTGGCTTCAGAACACTTAGATGAGCTGTTTTAATGAACACACACACATCTGCATGTGGGTTATGAATCTGTTGCATGGACATTTTGAAACTGATTTATAACTGGTGCTGAGAATCACAGTGTGAATCACACTGGATTCACAAAAGTTCACATCAGTGTTGGAGACTTGGAGCTGAGCTCAAAATCTCATCTGAAAGAGAGGCAGAAAATGAGAAATACAGGCCACAGACAGGAAATAAAATAACTGTAAGAGAACGAGAAGTACTGGAGAACTGGCAGCGGTAAACGTGGGTTGTGTTACAGGTCCCTGGAGTCTGAGCTCTGATGGAGCTCCACACCTTCATGTGTCCATCAGCAGGGATCAGCGCTCACTCCCATCCCGTCATTCTCTACATCTTTCCTTACTCAACATCTGATTGTTTTTCCATTTCAGCACTCCCTCTACACCGCCTCCTCTTTCCTCCTGAAGGAGCTGTAGATGTTTAAGGAGAACCTTCGGTGTTAACAGAAGGAATATATGTTTGTTTTTAACAAATGAATGTGAAGTACTTTACAGCTGTGTTTACAGCTTATAAACTAGCCTACAAAACTCACCGGCTAATGAATGTATCATAATTTAGTTTGTGGTGCATGACAGTATTTTTATTGTTGCTGTCTTGCACATACTGTCTGTGGTGACAACACTCCATTGCAAAACTTCAGCGTTGAGAGTTCTTTGCTGAACTATCGCTGCTGCAGTGAGTCAGTGCAGGACCTTTTGCATTCACCTCCAGTTTCTCTTAGTTCCCAACATTTGGCTTTCCCTCATTCTGTTCTTCATTATTGCTTCTGCCTCTTGAGTACACTTGACTCCTGCTCTTCTGTTCTTCTCTTCTAAGTCACTGTGAGAGCTTCATTTCACACTTGGCTTACCCACTTCTACTGAATAAATCCCACCACAGTTTTCCTGCCAGAAGTGGCTGCAGCCAAATGCCTTGTTCTTCTGTTGTAGACTCTGACCTCTCAGGGCTTTAGATGTCTGGCAGGACACCCTGAACACGGTGCCTGTAAAAAGTATTTGCTCCCCTTAGACTTTTAAAGGTTTTGTTGTTTCACAGTATTGAATTTTGGTAAAACAGCATGTTTCTCTCCTCAAGACGCATGTTACCTGGGAGAAGATTGTGTATTCTAGTCAAACAATGGCTCTAAGCAAAGAAAAAGCTACACAAGAGAGGCTTAAAACTGCATGTCCTTAAATGACCCAACATCTCTGTGTTGTTTTCATGAGCTTCATGTAACCTGACTGAGTTTGAGTGGTTGTGCAAATAGTACAGAAACTTGTCTGGTGTGCAACGACTGCAGAAAAGATGCTGCTCAGTTAAATACTGGTGAATACCTTTACAATCAGTAAACTGTGTGTCAGACAGTTCAACATCACGTGAACACTTTTTATTTACTAAGTAGTAGCATTTGAATGTTTGCCAAGCAAAAATCTAAAAATGTTAACGAGGATGTGTGAACATTGAAATGGCTAAATAGGTGGCTAACAAGTGTGCTGTATATAGTATGTTATTTTATTTGGTGGTGTTAAGGGATGCAGTCTTTAAAGTGCTTACATCACCAAATTTTATGTATATTTAAAATATAAGATTGTTTTTAAACAGGTTTGCTAAACAGTCCTCCTCTGGCCCGGATGTTTAAACAAACACAGAAATGTTTTGCTAGCGCCACAGTGTTTACACTTTTTGTCTGGAAGGAATCGAGCAGTAGTTTGAGTACAGGAGTTATCTGGCCAAAACAAGATGTGAGCTGATGGAGAGACCACATATACCAACTTTTAACACCCATACTGTGGTCTGAAGTGGTGTATCTTCATTATGTAAAGTTGAGCATTATTGTGGCAGTGGTGTGTTTGTGTGTATTTGGTTTGATAGGTTTTATGGTTAATTAAACCAGGATTAAGTCTTAACTTAAACACAGTGTTCTGGATCATTTTTCACAGCTTTGAAGTTTCATTTCAGTCTCAGGTTTGACTGTTAGACATTTAAGTGTTACTAACAAAATGAAGCTGCCCAGCTAAAAGGGAACATTCTCAGAACATTGGCTGATGTTCTTTAATGGCCCTTTCAAAATTATCTAAAAACATGTTGAGTGTTCTTAGAACTTACAAAAGGTAACTTTTTTACTTAATGGAAATGTTAGAGTATTGTGTTTACAGCTTTGAATTGTTAGCTGGGTGGCCCGTAGTTAAAGAGCTTTGGGGCATTTCTGTAAAGCCCCGTCTTGAGTTGTTGGCTTTGTGCCCTGGCTGCACACGGGGATATTCTGAACACCAGTGAGAGTGCAGGAAGTCAGTATTGGCTCAGTGCGCTTCCTGTCTTAAGCTGTAGCTCTGCGTTCCTCAGTGTCAGTGCTGCTTCATAACCTGCCACCCAGTTAGAAGTGTGATACTTCTATTAGCAAAAAACACAATGCTGGTGTCAGTGAACTGACTTCATATTCATCAGAAGTTCTGTAGAAGCTCAGCACATGTACACTATACGTTTAAAATGAGTTTGCTTGATAACATTTATACTAGGTTAGATTACAGTTAAACGTTGGCATTAGTTTGTGTAATACATGTGTGTTTCCTGTATTTTAAGAGGAAGTGAGTAAAAGTATTTGATCAGTATAAAGGGTCACTGTTTTTGTGTCTTTGACCTCTTTCACTGACAGCTTTACTGTCTGGAGGATCAGAGGGAGGAATGTGATTTGCTTTTGGAGCAATCTTTGTTTTTTAAAATCAGATTTCACTTTTACAAAGGACTCTTTTTTTCATCAGTCATAATTAGATTTCTGTCTAATGTAATTGTACCAGAATTCAAAACTACCAGTTACAAGCAGATTAAAATTAATGCTGGATAATAAACAGACAGATAAGTTGTTTCATTAATTTATTTCACATAAAGAATTTTTTTTTTGTTTTGAATGCTGTTACTGACCAACCAATGAAGTCCTCCAGAGACCAAATAGTAACAATTGACAAGTTTGTATATTTTGCATCATTAGTATTTATTTTTTTTAAATAATAGTTTGTGCTAAAACGCTATTGCTGTTGTTTTGTATACAAGTTAACATTGTAACAGCCGTGCTACAGTGCTTGCATGACACTCATTGTCTTAAATGAGGTCTGATCTGGTCCTAACATCTTCATTTTTCTTCAGCTCTACACTGTGTGGATCGTGTGAAGCCCTGTGTGAACAACTCCACCTGTGTCACCTTCCACAATGGAACGAGCTACTGCAGGTAAGACAAGTCAATTAAATCGCCTCAGATCTTGATTAACAAAAGCAGAACAATCCAGCAGGGCGACGGTTTTCCAGAATGTTTGCAATCCTTAATTAAATTTCCCCACCGAAATAATGAAATTAGGCCTATTTAAGTTCCAACTATTGCCAAAATCTGTAGAAAGCATTGACTCCCACAATGCATTGGGAAGCATGGGTTCAAGTGGTTGCACTGTTATGTGTGTATGTGTGTGTCTTCGTGTTGCGTTTAAAAGCTTTGTTTGTAAGCATTGGAAAAATTATGCAAAGTAGATTAAAAAAAGACCAGTAGCAGTCGGAGTGGAAAAATGCTAAAATACATCCAGTTCTTGTGGTTCCAACACACATACACACACACACACACAGGTTTTTCTAACTGGCTCCTTTGTTGTTGTTGTTTGTTTGTGGCCGCAAATCTCGGTTTGTAATTGTGCTTTTTATGATGTATGATTGAAGGTTACATTTATCACATTGCCCAAAATAAACACTCGCTAACAAAACTATCATGTTACATTTTAGTGGGCTGTGAAACACAGAGAGTTTGTTTTCCCAGCGCTGAAGGAATTACCTTATTACAATATACAGCCATTGAAACATATTTTACAAATTCCACTTGCCTTTTATACCCTGACAGTGATCTTGTGCAGTTTTGGGTTACAGTAAGTACATTCCTACCGGTTCATCTTCAAACCAAACCTCCAGACCTGAACATACAGAAACAGAGAAATTACACAAAGTAAAGCTCAGCTGTGTATTAAATCAGGGTAGAAATGCACAGACAGCTTATCTCAGCACCACCACCAAGACAAACATTCTGAAATTATTTGAGATATCGTTGTGTTGAGATATCTTCGTTGGTGATTTGTTACCATAAGTTGCAACATCAGCAGTTCTGTGATTTTCACAGACAAATTGGCAGGAAAGTGAATGAGTCACAGCTAACACAGGTTCTGATTGAACAAGATATGGGTTAGATTCAATTCATGTTTACACGACTCATTTCTAATGCTAATAATCCTTTCATCTGTGACACTGTTGAGTTTCTTCAGCCACAGTTAACCACTTTACATATGACCAGTGTTTATGGAGTCAGGAGAGATATTATTGTTTAAATTAAATTATTTTACTTTTTTTAGATGTATAGCTCGGGGAGACCTTATTAGGTTTTTCTATGTTTTAAGTATGTTACAGATGATTAACAGTAACTAGTTAGGCAGTTGTTGGTATAAGTTACAGCACTAGTATAAAGTGATGAGATTAAAATGAATAGCATAACTCTAGAATTTGATTAGAAATGACTATTTTTTTTGGGAGGGGGCGTGGCCTGACAGGTGATTGGCTCGCTCCGACATGTTGCACAGTTCTAACCCTGGTTTGTGTCTGGCTCAAACTGATTCATGATTTGTCCATTTAGGAGAGAAACAGCTGATTCATACATATTAATTTGCTGTGTTCATCAGTCTGATTGTGGTGTAATTATCAGCATTAATATAGATATTAAAGATGTCTCATTTGTAATTTTCTTTCTGAAATCACAGTGAAGAGAAGGAAGAAGTCTTAACAAGATCAGATTAACAGGACAGTTGAGTGGAGTTATTCTCTGTTAATCTTGATCTGATGTGTTAGGAAACATTCCTGACCCTGCAATGAAACTAAAATGTGACTTTCTCAGGCTGATTGTGATCACACACACACCAGATCTAACAGCTGAGTCTCGAGTTCTTGAATCTTTAGTGCTGGAATTCTCAGAAAGTTCAAGAACTCTTGATTCTCTGAAGACAGGCTGTCAGTGAGCTGAATGGCTGTCAGGGTGTGTGTGAGGTCTCAGAATGGAACAGGTGCTGTGATACATTGTGTAGGTGAGGCAACACCTGAGAACCAAAGTCTGGAGGTCTGACGCTAAGAGCTCAGAACAGGAAGAGAGTTGTGAGATTGGCAAGCGGGGTTGTGTGTGTGTGTGTGTGTGTGTGTGTGTGTGTGTGTGTTCGAGGTGTCAGACCGGTGTGTCTGCAAGCCTCCAGTCAGGGTGTGAGAAACAAACTGTATGTGTGTCAGCTGTACGTTCATGTCATTTTGTTTGTGTGCATGTGTGTTGTTTGTGCATGTGTATGTGTCTGTCTAGTTTCAGATGTGCTTGTGTGTGTGTGTGTGTGTGTGTACTGGTATTGTGGGGACCAGAGTTTGTACAGTATTAAAAGACATGGAATGTCCTCATGAAACATGAAAACCCAATGTGTGTGTGTGTTGTTGCACATGAAGGTGTGTGTTATATAAGAGATAAACATGTGAGATGTTCTGCAGAATTTCCATTGTAAAATCTTCCTAGAACTACAGCTTTAAAACAGCTATTATTGTCAACAATTACATAAACACTCATTCAGATATTCAGAATATAATAATTTTACGATTGGCACCTTTTTCTGTTTTTTTAAATCACGACTGTTTTCCTACAGGTAAAAACACTATAAAAGCAGTCAGTATTTTTGCTAATTCTGGTGACGCTAGTGATGCAGAAATCACAAACTTTCCATCAAAACAGACTAATTATTAATACAACCGTCTTGTTAATTTGGTAAATGTGGTGTTGTGCACATCCCTGCCAAGAACTGACAGAACTGAAGACTTGAATCTGCAGCTTCTCAGAGTGTTTAAGAGCTGGACTGTGTTCAGTACTTGAGCTCACTGCTGTTCTCTGCCCAGAATCATTTTCCCTCACCACATCAAACAAGGTCTCTTTGTTTGGGCTTGTGTATGGAGTGCAAACATATTAATTTGTACTCCTCACTTCCTTCCGTTCTGTTGGAAGGGGGAGTGGAGTCAGCTTGGAGGCTGATCTGACAGGTAAGATGTGCCTGCGGGGGTATAGAGAGTCTTTTAGCACTAAAGAGGATGAAACCAGAGCTGTGTTTGCCTGCTGGTGAGAGACTGAGAGACAGAGGAAGGAAAGAGAGAGATTATCCTGTCAGTACCTTTCCCATCATCTTTCTGTCAATCATCTCTGCTCTAGTTGTTTTTCTGCTTTCATTGTTATTGCTCTCTCTCTCTCTCTCTCTCTCTCTCTC
>JAZGTK010020552.1:0-10942 GCA_036877625.1 Ambastaia sidthimunki
ACCAGCTTACATTCCACCTTGTAACAGCAGATTGTTGCTAGAGCTGCTATCAGGAACCTTATACTTTTATCACCAAAGTTAATATTCTCCTGCTCTGTTTTTACTCCCTCATCCCTCATGCAAACAGAGAAAAGTTGATGTATTACCCCGTGAAACGTCCTCGGGAAGCTGAACATAAGCTGTCAATGGGAAAGCGGGGGGGATAGATAGTCATGAAACACATGCCACACAGCAGCAGCTGCTTGTCCATGTCTGATTGAAGGAACTGATGGATGGTTCAGTTTGTCAGAATCGTGCTGGGTCAGGGCTGACAATACAAACAGATCCAGAGAATCAGCGGTTTTGCAGCAGCCTGTTGCTCGAGTGCGGTCTATGCGAAACAAACAAATACCGGAGGAGCGTGTGCACCTGTACGCGCCTTCTGGGTGCGTCCCGAATGTGATATTATGACATTAGTGTAACATTATTTGTCATGTATGGATGGAATAAGGATTGATTTATAAGAACAGAATAAAGTGACATCTCATTCATGCATCACGTTGTGCTGGTCAGTTTTACTTGTACAGTGCAGATTTTGATTCAGTGGCAAAAATAAAGAAAATAAACCTAATCAAATGACTATATTGGCAGGACATTGAAGTGAATTATTTTTCATCTTATAGGATTACTTTGACAAAATGTGTGGACGTTTTGTGTTAGGGATGGATGTAAAGCAGACTGGAGTTGCAGTTCCGGTGGCAAGTTTGTTTGTCTGTTTATGTCTCTGGTTCTCTACAACTGAAGGCCTTATATGCCTATTGTGGTATTGAATTATCAATTTTAATGTACTTGGGATGTTGTATAGTGTTATTACCAAGACCCTGAATAGTTATTTTGCTTGTTGGCAATGATTTCCAATAGAAATGTGTTGATTTTTACAATATAAATCTTTAAAGGCTTTTTTCTTAAAATGAGTTTTCTTTCATACTCTAAGAACGAAATCTCAACTTCAGTTGCACTTATATACACCAAACTTCCCAGTCATGTACCTAGCTATATTATGAAGACTTTTACAGAGGGATTTGTAAATATGATTCCTAGCTTGACTGATAACATTTTATACCAAAAAACATGGTGAAAACCGATTTTTTAAGGCCATTGACAGTATATTCTGCTTTACAGGATAACGGAAGCAGATATCCATAAATGCCTCTGTAATTCTTTTCCCATCGAATATGTCAACAAAATGAAAAAATAATTTTGAGCCTGGCTCGTTCACACGATCTGATTTTGTTTTTAATATGCAAATTTGTGCGTATTTAATAATGACACATTTGCATATTTAAACATTAAAATACTAAAAACTTGCAATACATTTTTTTCTCATCTTAATATAAGTAATCAACTGAAAAAGTTTATTATTATTAAATTTTTTTACCCTATTCACCCGTAGTGTCTCGCCTTAAATAATTTTATAGTAATTCCAAAGAACTGGTTATTAGGATTGTTTTGTGTCTACTCAATAGTTTTAATTATTGCTCAGTAAAGTAAGTCATGAGCAGAAACGGAGAACGTTTTTATCAGAGTTTTGAAGAGAGATCTTTACCTCCTCCAGCTTCTCAATGATCATGGAGAAGGCTTTGAAGATGGCAGTAGTGGGTCCTGCCAGCGTGATGATGCGCTCTGGGCAGTTTCCTTCAGAAATGTTGATCCGGGCTCCACTCTAAAATGCCAGTCACATCACAGAGAGAGACTTAAGACTATGAAATCACACAATTCAAATGAAACCGATTAAGTACAGATCTCACCTCTTCACGCATCTTCTTCACAGACTCACCCTTCTGCAAAACAAAAGTGAAGGTCATTAGTCACTATTGGTCTCAACAGCACTGCTGAATGCTTGATTCTGATTGGTCGATATACATTTTGTAAGAGGTGTTGATTAATTGTCAACGTGCAAGACCACATTATTTACACATTATTGACTGTATATCAAAAACTGACGCAAGAATGTATCATTCATAATCTGAACAGCTAACTTTATATAGCCACACCTACTTTCATGATTGGGTTATGACTTTAGCCTTAAACTGCACTATAAAGCATAGCTAATGTATCAGTAAATTAAAAGGTGAATATTGTCAACACATAAAATCGGTTAGTTTGTGGTAATTGGCAGACATGAATAACGTGCTAAACATGGTCATATGGTGTAAATGTATTGCATTCCTCAAGGATCACTACTCATCTGAGAGAGCAGCACGAGGTGGATGTAATCAATTAGATGGGACTGTCCTGTGGAGTAGATGGTGCCGTTATGTATAATTACGAGGCAACTAAAGTTCAAACAAAAGCAGAGGAACTCCACTGTCCTGCGTATTACCATAAAGGTGAATGAAAACAATTGATTGATACAGTAATCATTTTAATAAACAGGAAAACATTGCAGCAACGACCTGACCTACTGAGTTAGAAACCCTACCCTAAACATCCTTCTTTGTGTTCCAGGCAGCCCAGTGACATGAGACCAGCTCTGATAACACAAACCTGATGTTTTATTACAGTAATGCATCCACACACACACTGTGAAAGCCAAAACATGTGCAGCACAGAGCACAGCTGACAGACAGCTAGGGCTTGTTATAATGCTCATTTGAGTTGTTGTGAGTGTCGAAATGATGTAAACTGTGTCTCAACATCTAACATGCTAACTACACAGACAGCATCAGAGTGCATTCACACAGCCAAAAACAGACAGATACGAGAAACCTGCTGCTGTATGAAGATTTAAACCCACCTTCCCAATGATGCTGCCCACTTCTTTGCCATGCATGAGCAGACGAATGGTGAGCGTGACATTGAGTCCACCTTCAATCACACCAGAGTCCATGATGGTCAGGGAGTCAAGCTTTGGATCCTTGGTCAACGATAATCAACGTACTGAACCTTCCTTAAGAAAAAACAACACAAACACACCTCCAACATGATGCAAACATCAAAACACACACATATACACAACTGAAACACACAGCAGCCAAAACACAGTACAAATATATGAAATTTTGAGCATACTAATATAATGTATTCATATGGCACTTCCATGTTATCATGATGGTACATGTCAATAAATACAGTACTGTCAGCTAACACACAACAGACATTAAACAGCCTGATCATTGATATGATGATTAATATTCATTTCATCCGCATATGCATTTAATTACTAATAAATAACTGACCTGGTTACCACATAAATACTACACAATAAATAATTCTTCATTTAAATAAACACTCTCCATAGCAATACTTAATTAGCAGCTTACTTACACAAACAGTAAAAAAAACAAATCAGGTCAAGTTCATATCATTTTATACACGAAACCAACCACGTTAATCACGTAAATACTAAAACGTAACTTTAAATCAGCACTTTAGCTCGCGTGTTTACAAGCTGCGTGTACACACACACACACACACACACACACACACACACACACACACACACACACACACACACACACACACACACACACACACACACACACACACACACACACACACACACACACACACACACACACACACACACACACACACACACACACACACACACACACACACACACACACACACACTTCTAAAGCCTTAAAAGCGCGTTAAGAAATTCTCTCCGTCGAGCCGTTAGCACATCGGCTAGCGCGGGAGCGTTTCGCAGGGCCTGCAGGCCCGCCGTGCTCCTGAACGCGTGCAACGCGGTCTTACCTGACGCGCACTCCGGGATGGGGTGGAGGGTCCGGCGGGTAAGAGGGGAAGGTTCGGGAGGTTCGGGAGGGAGTTTTGAGAGGATTCGGGGAAGAGGGAAAACGCGGCCGCGTGATCGGGATTCACTCTCACAAAGACAACAAGACTCGTCGCAATCACCTCTCACCCGTAACCTTTCTGACGTCATCACGCAAGGCCCCGCCCCTCGCACGAAACAAAAACTACTGACGTGAGAAATCAACTTTATTAAGATACAAATGCTTTTGTCACTATTTTGGATTGAATTCTCTAATGTTATCAATCGCAATGTGCTCCAGGGTTTCTCTTTGCTTTTCAAGGATGTACTGTTTGGCTTCTTTAGTATACAAAAATATAAAAGTAATGAATATTTTAGGGTTAATATTTTATTAATACTAATAAAACCATTAATAATTTTATTATTAATCTATTATTACCTCTTGCAAAATTTCATATTCACCGCAGTAAATTCATTCATCAGAATCCTTTATTTATTGTTTTTAAAAAAGCAGTTCAACAGTATATCCAAATTATTTCATCTTCCAAGAATCTTAAAGCAGTTAAAACAATTAATTTATTTAATCTCTTTAACTTATTTTGTTAAAGCTTTCGTTTTTTATTGTTTACTTATTGTTACATACCTCTACAAATGATGCTTTGCATGTAATGTCCCTTTTTTGTTTGTAATGTTGATATTTTCTGTACTTTTGTCTTTGATAACTTGGCATTAATAAAAAAAAAACTGCTTTTGTCACGTGAAAATAGGAAGTGACCTATAAACACGTGTAAGCATCGAGGAGTCGTGCGCATGCCCTTAACAGAAACTGTAGTGTCCAGTCAAGAGTTCAGGTGACAAACAAATCAAACTGTACAAAATACATATACATATACTGTTCGTAGTATAAGTACATCCAATTTGTAATACAAAAATCAAAATCAGAAACAAATGTATTGCCAGGTACAGTAAAGGGCACTCTACAGTACAAGAAATGTTTAGATGTCAGGTGCAACACAGAATACAAGATACAAGAGGGATACAGGGTGAAACACAACAGGGGAAAAACAATACTGAAGTAAAGTGCAAGGTGCAGGATGAACATACTATAAATAGAATGAAATATGTAAACGGAACACAAGATAGAATGTATTAATTAGAATATATTAGAATGTATTAATTAATGTATAATGTATTATATATATATATATAAAATTATGTACAGGAAAGTAAGTGTACATGGGAGATCAGAGGGGATAGTGACTGACAGTGGGTTGGGGGGGGCTGCGGGGTTCACCTGGGGGGAATTGGGGCACTGTTCAGGCTGACTGCAGCAGGGAAGAAGCTGTTCCTATGGCGAGAGGTCCTGGTCCTGATGGACCGGAGCCTCTTGCCAGAGGGGAGAGGCTGGAATAGAGCATGTCCTGGGTGAGAGGGGTCAGCTACGTCTCGTGATCCTGGAGTCGTACAAGGTCTGGAGTGATGGGAGGCTGCTTCCGATCACCTTCTCAGCAGAGTGGATGACGCGCTGCAGCTTAGCCTTGTGATGGAGGAGGTTAGGATTGATTCGATGATGGCAGTG
This sequence comes from Ambastaia sidthimunki, assembly GCA_036877625.1. Lineage (NCBI taxonomy): Eukaryota > Metazoa > Chordata > Actinopteri > Cypriniformes > Botiidae > Ambastaia > Ambastaia sidthimunki. The sequence continues at coordinate 5,337 of JAZGTK010020552.1, forward strand.
TAGAAGTTGACCATCATCTTCACAGGGAGATGGAACTTCTTCGGCTGCCATTAGAAGTACAGCCTCTGCTGAGCCTTCTTGGTGAGGGAGCCAATGTTCTGCTCCCACTTAAGTTCCCGGGTGATGGTGGTTCCCAGGAAGTGGAAGGACTCAACAGAGGTCACCAGAGTGTCACAGAGGATGATGGGTGGGTGTGGGGCTGGGTCCTTCCTGAAATCCACTATCATCTCTGCTGTCTTGAGAGCGTTGAGCTCCAGGTTATTCTTGTTGCACTATGACACCAGACGGTCCAACTCCCTTCTGTAGGCCGACTCATCTCCATCTGAGATGAGGCAGATGAGGGTGGTGTCATCAGCAAACTTCAGGAGTTTAACAGACTGATGTTCAGATGTGCAGCTGTTAGTATACAGGGAGAATAACAGAGGAGAGAGGACACAGCCTTGGGGGGATCCAGTGCTGATGATACAGGAGTCCAATACATGCTTTCCCAGCCTCACAAACTGCCGTCTGTCTGTCAGGAAGTATGTGATCCACCTGCACAGTGAGTCCGGCACGTTCAGCTGTGAGAGCTTGTCTCGGAGCAGAGATGGGACGATAGTTTGAAGGCAGAGCTGAAGTCCACAAACAGTAACCTGGCCTAGGATCCTGGGGACTCTAGATGCTGGAGGATGGAGGGCCATGTTTACAATATCATCTACAGATCTGTTGGCTCTGTAGACAAACCCCTTTGGGATGTCTGAAGTCCCACCCTCACCAAGAGGGCTACCACAAAATCCAGTTTCTAGTGACCAAGTAATATTATGTGAATCACAGGACCAAACATCTCCCCTCACACCACTAGGAATGAGGAAAAGATCCTGCCTTTAAAAATAAGGAATAAAATTAATGAATCACAATTTTTTTTTAGCATGTGCATGCATCATGTTCAGCCTTGTCCATGGTTGTCATGGTTTTGTAGAGTACCTAATCTGATTAGAACATAATTTCACAAGTTCGCACTAACATGCAATTAGAAATGATCATATATGCATATTAGGTGTGGTGTATTTTATATATGTGTATATATACTGTATATACACACACATAAAATTTGTGTCTGTAGTAAAACAGTACAAATGCAAATAGGCAAAAAAATGTGTTCCTTTTCGAGTACGGTTCACTTGACATTGCGTCAATAGCTTCAAAAATCCTGAAATCCTATTGAATAACACAAGTGAAATTATTGGCCAATGTTGGCGAAGATATGTAAATCGCATGCAAATACTGAAGGATATCCCAAGCAGTATATAATGCGCTGCATGACGACATTACCTCAGAATCCTTCTCTTGGATTATTATTACACATGTCTTGGATTATTGCCACTGTGACTTTGCACCGCTGATGGATTTTTTGCCTTACCGCTTTTCGATAGCATCTGTTTGTTTGCTGTGTGGGAGTCTGATCAGGCTTCGGACTCCCACTAACACTGCATCGCCTGCCTTGGACTCTCTCACACTGAGGCAGCCTTTGAGGATTTCTCCTCCACTCACTGCGCCCATCTTCCAGTGCGCACTCTGAGACTGCTAAGGGATATTGTACGAAGTGTCACTTGCGAGCCTCTGCCGCCCATGAGCTGATGAGCCCATGTCTTTTACAGGGTAATGGCAACAATGCAGCGCTTTGCCACCAGCCTTTGCAGTTGGCCCTTTCTCCTGTCGTCCTCGCAGAAAAAGACCTTTAACCTTCTTCTGCTGTGGCAGAGGCCGTTTCTTTTGGTAGGGTTGACGAGGACAGTTCTTTGTTTTTCTTGGCATTAGATTAGGATTGTTTGGAGTTGGGATGGGATTGCCCTGAATCGATAAACCCTGCTGCTCTTCAAGACTTGCATGTCAGGGTTCTGTCAAAACCTGTGGATGAGCTTGACCTCAAGTGGAGTGCCCCAGAGGAGCTGTACAGAAGCAAACTGGATTCTTGGTACCTCCAAGTTTCAAAAAGGTGCCTTTTTTCCTGGACCTCCACAAACAACTTGTGAAGATGTGGTTTGTGCCCCAATTGGTGCACATCCACTCTGGGATAGGATGTCTACTCTCACAGAGGTATTAAGCCATGTCAATGACATTAATAGTTATTGTACATTTATTTGACAGTAATAATTAGTAGTCTTTGTCCAATTCTCATCCAATGGCCCTGTCTAGTTCTGTTTGGCTTCACTGAGTTCCTCCATTCCTCTGGCTCTGCCATCATACTTTCACCACCTATTGACGCAACTTGACAAAAACATTTGTCTGGTGTTTATTGTTGAAGCAAACTAAAAGATGACTACAAAGGTGGACATAGCAATACTGGCCAAATAGTAATCAAATCTGCTCATCGGCGGCTCTGTTTCCTACAGAGAGACTCATATGCATAATATTATGATTTTAATAGATATGTATTATTCAGCAAGCCTGTCAGCACCTAAAACAGAGATGAAAATTCCTGAAAATTCCTAAAATTTTCACTTTCACTAAATCCTGATAATTTACCATAGAAATATAGCGTTTTTAACATTTATAACTGCTGTAGCGCCACCCATTGCGCAATCAATACAGAACTTTGCATGCTCCTTTAGAATCACAACATACATGAGCTCACTTAGTTTCAGGGCCTGATGTTTTATTTAGGAAATATAGACCTAAGATTGTTACACTTTGCAACACCCTTTTTAAATGACCCTGTTATAGCATTTCAAATTCAAAACTTCAAATTTCTTTTGATAATTATTGTCCTAGAATTGTGACCTAAAGTCCATAGAATTGTACTGCACTGGTTTTATTGATGTTGAGTAAAAAACCTTGGACTGGTTCGTAAAAGTAGTTTTTTTTTACATATTCTCAATTTATATGTAAAAATGTACATATTTTTACGTATTCTGAAAGAGTGGTTTGATTGACAGCAGTGATTCAAGAAGTTGTTCAGAATTAGGATATATTGATGTCAACATCAATATGCAATCATTAACCCACCCAAAAAGCAAGACGGTGCCCCTTGTATTTAATTTCTTTAGAAATTCTCACAGATCTTTGGGTTCATAAGTCAAACAGGTCAACCAAGTCTCAGTTCTCAAAATTCATTGGCCGATGACATATGTTTTTCAAGAAATGCCAATGTCCTTATAGTCATTGGTGATGGTGCTTTAGACAATGACACTGCATATAAATTTTTAGGTTGATCGGACAAACGGTTGCATTGTTAAAGTAATTTTTAAGTTTTTTATTTTATAGTGCCAAGATGTGCAAATCGCCACAGATTTTTTAGGTTGACCACAAATTGATCTTCTGCAGATGTGTGCTGAGTGTCATGTTAATCATGGTTAATTATGAATGGTTAATCATTTTATCATGTTAATATCTCATGCCTTTTCTATATAGCCACTTTAGTAAAAGTAGCCCCAACCACTCAAATCAAAAGAAAAAGTAATTATTAACAAATTGGTATATTGGTAATTATTAACAAAGTTACTTCAGAGAACCTTTCAACACTGGTTTGGTTCTGATCGGGCGAAAAACCTTGGACTAGTTTGCAAAAGTTTCATGCTTGAGTTATTGGTACACCTGGCCATGCTTCATTTCTTAAATTGCCCTGTTATAGCTTTCCGAATGTGAAACCTTTTTTTGATATTTATTGAGCTAGAGGGTCCAGAGAATTGTACTGCTTTGGTTTTATTAAGGTTATAATAAAATATTCAAATATTTAAAGACCAATTTGATTGACAGCAGTGGTTCTAGAGGCAAAGTTGTTTACAATTAGGAGATCTAACATATAATATCAATATTTTGCCTAATAGGTGCTCAGACTTTATTGGCTGATGGCAGCCATGTTTTTTCAAGACAATCGAATAAAATTTTCAATTAAATTCAATTTTATTTATATAGCGCTTGTAACAATGTTACATTGTTTCAAAGCAGCTTTACACAATACTGACATATTTTTAAAAAAAATTAAAAAAATGATCAGACAAGTTCAACACAATACATGGTATTATTGCAAATAGGAAGTGCAATTCTTATTGGACAAGAAATGAGGGATTTGCAATAACACCATGAAACACACAAAATACACAAAACAAAATACATACACAAAATATACTTAGTACAAATGTCTGTTACATTACTTAATGTAAGAGAATTAAAAAGCAACCGAGAAAGAGAAATAAAACAGTAGAGGCTATAGGACTATAATTATATTGCTATATTTTAGGATCAATATTAACAATTTACAGAACCGTAAGCTAAGTTAAATGTCAGCAGTCTCCCAGTAAGCAAGCCAACAGGTCAACAGTGGCAACAAACCAAAACTCCAATGATGAATAGATGGAGAAAAAAACCTTAGGAGAAACCAGGCTCAACCGGGAGGGCCAGTTCTCCTCTGGCACGTTAAAGCTGCAAATCTGTAACTTTCCTGGATATAAACGAAGAGCTGGTAATAGTGATTTATAATTATATTGATTTAAAAGTATTGGGTCTGATTTTGTGTCAAACACTGGGGACTGCTACAAACAGAGTTGGCGGCAAAAGCAAATGTTACTAATTGCAATTATAACATCTCACTGCTGGGTGCTGCAAATGTCCTCATATATAATCATGACACCTTGGACAAAGACACTGAATTCCAATTTTCTAGTTGATTGAGTCTACTCTGGAATTGTGTTTGAACCCCTAATAATAATAAAAACCCTAAGAATTACAATAGGGTTTCAGAGAATAGGGATTCAAGCACGATGTTTGCAGAACAGCCTCATCCTGAACTTCTCAAAAACTCGTTATAGACTTCCGCAAGAACAGTACAGTCCCCAAACTACTATACATCAATGGGACTACCAACACCACCGCAGCGGTCAAGAAGGCACAGCAGAGAATTCACTTCCTCAGAATCCTCAAGCAGAACCACCTGCAAGAGAGACTGTTGGTGTCCAATCACTGCTCCATCGAAAGCGTGCTGACGTACTGCATCTCTGTGTGGTATGCCAGCTGTTCAGCAGCGGACAGGAGAGCTCTTTAACACAGAGAGAATCATCAACACAGCCCAGAAGATCATCGGCTGCCCACTACCCTCTCTAGAGGACTTATTCAGCTCTCACTGCCTCGGCAGAGCAGCCAACATACTGAAAGACCCGTCCCACCCTGGACATCAGCTGTTTGACCGGCTGCCCTCTGGAAGATGTTTCAGGTCTATCACATCACGGACAAACAGACTCAAAAACAGTTTTTACCCTAGAGCCATTCGTGAACTGAACACTGCCAAAAAATCTACATAGACTCTGGTCTGTCTGGACTGGTCTTTCCTGATTATAATAACATAGAACATTGCATAGTGGCAATAGTATTTTCATATGTTCCTTGTTACATTTCAGCTGTACTCTGCACTACTGTTTTACTTTCAACTGCACTATTTGCACAACTTGTTTACATCTTAACTGCATTTTGCACTACCTGTTTACAGCAATCCAGAAATGTGCAATATCCATATGTGTAATACCTCACCCTAGCTGCTATCCAGCAGTATTATATTGTATAATTTTATTGGTTTTATGCACTCGAAGTAACACTGTTTTAATTATTTAATTTTGTGTTGTGAATTGCACCAA
>JAZGTK010020553.1:0-10942 GCA_036877625.1 Ambastaia sidthimunki
TTGCATGGTCTTGAGAAAACGTAATGGCCAATTATAAAAAATATGCTAAAAGGCAAAAACAATATTTGTCATAGTCATTCAGTCATTGTGTTTGAAGCCAAATACTGTACTACACTACTACCACTAGTGTAGTACAGTCAACATGCTGTGTGCCACACTTCAGTCATGATTGCATGACCCTCCTTTAAACATAGTTTAAAGGTCACATGACCAACCATGTCACATGACCTTGACCTGCCCATAAATAGGCATGATTTCACATGTTCAGAACCGGAATTCTAAGATAGATTATTTATATGGAAATGAAAATGAAATTTGGGTAGGAAAGAAGATGATTTGTGAAGATATATTTTTGGATCACGCTTAAGGGCTCTTTATGAGATTCTAAGCCACGGCAGAGCTGCTCTTTAATAATAAATGACTGACTTTTTTATTTGTAACATTTCAGGCTTATCCTTTTCTGTCTTTGAAGAAATCTCAGAGTTTTTCATATCAATGCAGGTGGTATAAACAGCAGTGACATTAATCATTTAGTGGGTTTTACTGCTAATGCTAAAAAAAATGTATATTTACTGATTTTATGGTAAAACTTTAGATGCATTTTTGTGGCAGCCAATCAAAGAATGAGAATATGTTGCAGATGTTTTTTGCTGGAATTTGTACTTTCACAAGTATTATTGAAACTGACTATTTTAATTAACTGAATACTTTAACACCCAATTAGATTTTAATTGAAAAGTAGTGGTAACATTTTATTTCGATAGTCCACTTTAAACATGCTACAAAATTAGTAGTTTTGCAACTCCTTGTCAATCACCAGTTATTGGAGTAAGTAAAATGCCTGCTTAATATCTGCTAACGTTTTATTTAGATAGTCACAGACATTCTCATGTGTTAAATTAAATTTACATTCATGCATTTACCAGACGCTTTTATCCAAAGTGACTTTTTAAAGTTAATTCAAGATATACATTTTATCAGTATGTTTGTTGTTGAATTAAACCCACACTTGTGCTGCTTATGTAATGCACTACCAATAGGGTTAAATAGCATTAACCCTGTCCAAACAGTTTACTAATACTATATATACTAATAATACTAATAATTAGAGCTAGCTGATATGCAGTTGCAAAGTTACTTACAGTGGACTATCAAAATAAGTATAATAATAAGTATAAATATATATATATACACATATATATATATATATATATATATATATATACACACACATATATATACTTATTATACTTATATAAAGTATAATAAGCATGATCTATATACTTTTTACTCATTTTTTTTTCACAAGAAAATGAAATAAATTAGATTATAAAAGATGATTGTGATGAATGGACTTGTGAAGACTCATCCGTGGTCAACGAAGGTCTGAGAGGATTATAGGCTGGAGATAAAAATAAACTAAGAATAATATTCATGTAAACATCTATGGGTTCTTCAAAGCCAATGACTGATACAGTATCTGTTAAGCTCAGCTGCCTTTAAAAAAATCATAACATTTATTCTTTAAATGTGAAAGTGGTTTGTGTAAACTAGCCTGAGACGCAGGATGAGTCGACCCGATCTCAGACTCTATTTTATACCTCTAGATCACCACAGATAAAAGATCTTGGCTTTCATCTCGTCTCTTTTGTACATTACACACATGAAAGTGCTTCAGTTATGTTCGCCTTCAGCAAATCTCTGATGCAAAAATTACACACAGAAGCCCCTTCTGTCCAAAAATTCTCTTCTGTTATCCCGTGAGGAAATTTTGGGTTTCAGCTTGTCTGCAGCAATGTAACTAAAAGTCAGTAATCTGCATAAAGCTAGTTGCTTTAATTCAATTACAATGCAAGTCATTAGGCACAACAGTAGTTGTTTATGTTAAATGTTGTTAGTTATGACACTAATTCTTGTTTTTTGTTGGAATAACAAGTCCAGGGCTAACAATTAGTTTTTATTCTTTATAGTTAACATATAATTTAAGGTCAGTGCAAACGTCTTCCATCTTAAACCAATTTTGGTGATAAAAATTACTTTAATTGACCAATTGTGTAGCGTGCCATCTCTTTTACCCAGAATATCAAATCACATTACACCATACAATCTCACTATCAACAGCCAATCTGCATTAACACTCAAGTCCCTCTTGAGAGGACAAGCACATGCAGTATTTTGAATGCTGGTCCTCAGGTATGTTGGTTTACTAATATTGCCAGCAGGTTCCATACACAGCCTCACTGTTCATAGCAATAGTTCCCTGGTCAGCTAGCTTCTCTAAAAACCAGCAAAAAACAACATAAACCACTTTCAACTAGCCCAGAATCCTGATGTCTAAGCTAATCTTTTTAACAGCAGGCATAGCCTTAGGGATTTGTAAGGGCATATTGTTTATTTAGGTGGCAGGTGCAGTAGAGGGTAACTGCAGAGAAATTAGTTTCCCTGAAAGGTCACTAAAAGGCACCACTCTATCCTCACTATATCCCCAACTGACAAATCTTTTTCTTCCTTCCGATTTTCCCTCTGGATCGCTCCCTCTTTTCCCTCTTTAAAAAGTAAATGCGAAGGCAGGTTATGTGATAAGTGTTCTCTTCTTTTGGATTGACACAGTACAGAGGCAGATGTATTATAATGTCTTGTTCCCTGTTTCTTTGCTCCTCTTACAGCTTGGAAGTGCTACTACATACAGATTCTACTCTAGAAAAGATTGTCAGATTACCACTTTAGTGCACTTACAATCTCCCCTCTGTGAATGCACCCTATTATTGATTTATCTCATAGACTGTTGTACAGAGCATATTAGAAAACTCAAAAGAAATTCTGTTGAAGCTTTTGAGATTTGACATGGGTCTGAATAGCTAACTGAAGGATTCTGTTAGGTCTTTGAGCAGCAGGTGTTCAGAGTAAGTAGAACATGATCAGATGATAGCAGTAGGTCTACATGCTCACGAGATCAGACTGCAGATGGTCAATTGTGATTCCATTGGAAAGCTGTGGAATTGACATGACCGTGTGTGCTTGTGTTGTGTATGTGTTCACACCATTGTTTAAGTTGGCAGCACCTTTTCACTTTAACACCTCTCTGTGGTTTGAACGTGATCTGTGGATGTTTTGCGCTGCTGAAATCAATGTCAATCATCTCCTCTGGTGTTCGACAGAAGACAGTCAAACAAGTTTAGTGGGATATTGTGGTGTGTAAACGATGACAGAAGTTTTATGTTTGGGTGAAATCTATGACAGATTCTATTCTGAGGGACATATTTATAACATTTTTTAAAAATCTATTTTTCCCTCTACTGAGGGAAAGTTTTAAATATGTTGTATTTCACATTATGCATTTTATTTTTTATTTAATATTTCTGCTACAATCTTTTCATTCTGAATCAGCATTTGGGAACAATTACAGTAGTCAATACATTAAGCCAGTGATGTAAAGTAAAAAAATACAATTACTTTGTTACTGTACTTTTTAAATTCTGGTAATTCTTTCGTAAGAATTTAAATTTATTTCAACTTTGACTTCGCTTTTTTTTGTACTTTTTTTAACCACATAAGTACTTCTTATTCTCCACAAAAAGCTCCTGTTACTCTGCTTTTGTGAACCTTGTTTTTCTTTGCGCTTGCCAGGGAATTAACGGGGGCTTGTGTTGAGCGCTGAGCATTACAACCAATCATAGATGTTTATGTTGAGTGGAATAATGTAATGGCTAAACAGAGCGTTTAAGTTACTTACTGATGCAGAAGTGTTTTAATGCCATTAAGGGAACTTATCAAAATCTTTATTTACTATTGCGCAAATCAACAGCTAGTTGTGTCTGCAGCGTATGAAAAAATTGTGTGCAAAAATGCTTTGCTTCGCAAACTCCACTAATAAGTTTAAATCAAATAACAGTATGGTGGCTTTCTCAAGACACAAAAATATTTATAAAGTAAACATGCTATATAAACATGCTAATTATAAAAATTGCAGCTGACTCCTTGTTTTGGCGTGTAAACAGACGTAAATTTTAGAGAAATCCTCCTTCTGCTCTATATGAAGGCATCTCTGGAAACTGTTTTAGACAGGCTTTAAGCAGTGTAATGCCTGTAATGCCTAAGCCATAACAGTCTGAATATTTAAAAACTACAAATAGTAATTTCTCTGTAGAAATGCAATCAAAACTTGTAGAAAGTAAAAAAAAAATAAAACTTACATTTATACAGAAACTCTGTATAAATGAAAACTACAGCTGTTTTCTTGAATGCCATTTTAGTTTCAAAGCTTGTGCCTGTTTGACCATCCCCTTTCTCCAGGGAGACACACACACAGGATTGTGGGATATTAAAGCCAATGAAGGATACATCTATGCTGCCTTCAAAAAGCAACCAGATAAAGGTATCTTCAGAGACAGGAAGAAAAGCAAACATTAAAACTGAGATGCCTTGATGCCTTCCTACCTTGGAATGAATTCTGCGAAGGCAGTATTTTTCAGTTTTCGGATGTAGCCAAAAGATTCCAGAACTGTCCATCTTTCTTTCTTTCTTCCTCAAAATTTTGTGACAAAAACCTTGACAGAAATGTTACTTCATCAACTATTGATTTAAAAGTGCATGTTTTTGTCAGACTACTTTTCTTCTTGTATATCTCCTTTCTTTAAACAGGTAGTTTACTTTCTGTCAGTGGATCACTACACAATCTGTGCCATTCACTGCTTGGGTCTTAAAGGAAAACACCACCAGATAGACACCACCTTGTTCGCTATGTCTTTTGTGGTCCTGGAGGAATGTTGTTTCACTGTGACACGTTTTTGTCAGATATAGTAACCCATACCTGAAGTGTGACCTCTGCATTTAACCCATCACTGGTGAGGAGTGAACACACACTGCAGGTCTTCAACACACACATCCGGAGCAGTGGGCAGCTATCACTGCAGCACCCTGGGAGCAATTGGGGGTTTGGTGCCTTGCTCAAGGGCACTTCAGTTGCTACCTGCCAGTACTGGAATCGAACCAGCAACCTACTGATTACAAGCCTGACTCACTAACCAGTAGACCACAACTGCCCCAGTGGATATCACAGTCTTCTGTAATAAAAAAAGAATAAAAGACTTTAATACATCCCAACAGAAAACAAAAACAAGAAACCTTTGCAAATAAATAAAATGCCATGACTAGCAAGACATACTAAGTTTCCTATTATAACTTGGCAAATACTCAGAGGGTGCCAAAGAGGCCACAAGCTGCTAATGAGTTTAGTCCCAAGAGTGTACACACAGCACAATCTGCAAGCTTAAATCTGCAAGTTCCTGTTTGCAGTAAACCATGTTTAATGCCCGTGAACTTTTGATGTATTACGGGAAAAGAAACAAGGGCTCATTATTGTGGGCATGCTGAAGGACTGGATTCAGATCTACAGCCTTTAATGGGATCATAAATACAACTGCTGTATGTTATCTAATGCATCCTCTCCACTCAAATACATCTGGTGCTCAGGGAAGGTGCTAGACTTTTATTGGACTTCTATTTTGGTACTTTTTACTTTGACCTTAAGTTGGCTGTGAGTGAGATATAGAGAGAGGCAAGGGGGTCGGGTCTCTAACCAGTGATGAGACAAGAATTGAGGATTACTGGAGGATATAGGGAGAGATTGTGCATCAAAAGAGTGTGTATCTGTCTGTGGCTGCTTTACTTCATTAGCTTCCAGAAAACATGCATAAACATAAACTCTCTGTGGACCCTTTAGAGAACTTCACATAACCTGTGGCTCATTACAGGGGACCAAGATTATTGTCTGTTCTTACAGACTCTCACCATTCTCAGGAAGCTATGCCTTTTGTGTGCTACAGTGTGTTTACCTATATGTGTAATTAACGTTCCTAATTTGCTATTTTTGTAATACAAATGGAAAGTAAGAAACATTTTTATATTTAAATAGTTAAAATATAAGCAAATCTTCAGCATTGTTCTTTCTTGACAACAGTTGTCATTTTGAGTGAACTACATCTTAATATCAATGTGAAGACATTTAGAGATGTAGAGAATAAACACAAGGGATAAAGTGACATCTCCAGCATTTTAACACATTCTCACAGATAATGTTTATTTTGGTCTGATTTCAGTTGTACTTTTTTTGTTTTTCTGAGGTGACTCCCGTGGCTCCTTGGAACCTGCAGATTTTCTATTTTCTGCTTCATTGAACTGGTGGACAGGAATAATCTAAAGACCATAATTTAGTAAGGCTGGCATTTATCTATTATTTATATTTTTATTTACTCTCCATAAAGCTTCATAAAAATGAGTCCTATAGCACATCCACAACGTTTTAATGTATGTGCCACACGACAGGTGGGCTTTTTTAGGAATTCTGTCATTTAATTTGTAGGATTTACTTAAGAAATGTTTATTTTTTTTATGTAAAAGAAGTCTGTACTGTGCACATGATGTGGTTTACAGATTTGTTTTCCTGTCAGTCAGTGGACCACTGTGGACCCTGTGAGGTGCCTCCAGGCTTAAAAGTCCCAGAGTAGTGTTGATACAGCCGTTCTTTTCCTCTCCTACCAGCAGTTTTTAACAGGAAATTGTTAATTAGTTAATGCACAATACACTCTCATGTTATGTTGAGAGTTATGTTACATGTTATGTAATATTTCATTTTAAGCTAGAGCACCTGATTTGATCTTGACTGAATATAAGCAGCAGTTTAGATTGTGCAAAGTTTATTTATTTGTGCTATTTGAAATAGACTAAGCTGTAAATATAGCTGCAGGCAGTGATGACAGTCTCAAGCAATATGGCGGCATCACCACCTGGTGCTTCTCAGAAAATGATGCAAGGTTGTCACGTGCATTTAATTGTGAAACTCTTCTATGTGATTTATCTTGAATAAATAAATAATCATATCAATGTCATCAGCCCAAGTTTGATGTACATCGCTCATACATGCTATAGATGTTAGAAACTTCCTGTTTCCCATTTTCCCGCCTTGCCAAGGGCAACACGTTTTGAGACATCAAAAAATCCTGCCCCACCCATAGACAGCCTTTTTATGGGCCAAATGGTTGATGACACTGATGTGTGTGCCAAGTTTTAAGAGTTTTTGAGCATATTAAGGGGCACAAACTGCTTGAAAAAAAAATTAATAATCCGGCAAAAAAACAATAGGATCCAAATGAAAACAACAGGACCCTTTGCACTTTCAGATCTTGGGCCCTAATAAAAATCCTAAGAAAAAAATAGGGCCCTTCTCATTTTCAGTGCTTGGCCCCTAAATATTAGAAGGATTAATTTCAATTATTAAGTGCAAAAACATTTGAAGGTCAGGCAGAAAGCTCTGCACTACTTTCTCAGTTTTACTTTTGTAACACAAAGTTTCCCAGCTCTGAAACAGCCACTGTGAATCATCCACAAGTGTTTTACAGAGGTCAAACTTGTCTGAAGTGTTCGAAAAGAAGCTTAAAGTAGCCACAGGGGACAGCATAACACAAGTTGTATTGTGTTTTCTCTCACACACTACAAAAGAACTAAGAACTTTGAAGCAATGCTCTGGAATCGATACACAAGCCATGCTTGGCAAGGATCGCTGGATTGTTATATAGAATCCACAACCTTGAAGAACTTCTTGGATAAATAGATTGATTTAAAGCCCATATTTAAACATTATTTTATTAATCTACAGCGCTGGCCTTATGCGTTTTTATTATGAAGAGGTTTAATGGAGAGATATGACCCTAATGAATTCCCAGAGAAGCTGTGGTAAACAAATCTTTTTGCAGGACATGGCTATGAAATAAATGCCCATCATGTGAATCCTAGATGTAGAAAACCTAGATTTATATGTTTCTGTTTAATCTATTTCCTCAAGACCTTTTCCCAGAGCTTTCACACAGTTTACACAGGTGTCCCAGCAGAACAACCATAATGCCAACAACCAAGGCATTACACCTGCATTACACCAACTATTATATTGTATAAATTAGCAAATCTCTTTTTGTGAAATATTTTGGTCAATAAACATACAGAAAATACAGTATTGATGCAGGCTACATACAAGTATTTGCTCTGGAAGTAAAAAAATGAGTACAGTTTGATGATTGGATGATCTGAATAGAAAAGGAAATCAATTGTGTTTCTGTGTTTTCCAAAAGAACATTATAAAAGCAATTGAGATCAACCTCCACAGAAGAAAATCTCTTTGTATTGGGAATCAAAACAACCCTAATGCAGATTCAATCTCAGATTCAGGAAACAAATAGGAAAAAGGCGTGTTAGACTTACAGATAAACTTTATTTTAGACAATAAATACTTCCTGAATGCACTGTATGTAAAAACTTGGTCATGTTGTTTGTAATATATGATTTTTGTTATTCATATAAAATATGATAAACATATTAATGCCTTTATATGCAGAAAATTAATGGACAACAGATTTATATTCCTAAAAATATCAGTTTACTGATATTTAAACCCCTGATAAAGTTTTAGTATGTCTACGTTCTCTTCAAAAAATGTATTCTAACACCATCTTATCTGTGGTACTGATATAAAAGAGTTTGATATAGAGATATAGAGTTTGCAGCCAAAGAAATGTTAAAAAAAATAAACGCAAGCATTGGTTTTCATTTTAATGTGTTGGCACGTAAATATTTCTGCACATATAATCTCTGTCAAAAGAGATTATAAAAAATATATATATACATGTACGTATTTGGTAGGAGAAAAACAGACATTAAAAAAAATCTGTAACCCAGTTTTTAAAAGGGGTGGGTGAGGGTGTTAATAATTAACTTCCTACCATTTGATCTTAAAAGATGAGGAAAGGGAGATAAATATTTTGATGTCTGGACATTGCTTATTAAAGAAATGAGCAGGTTGTAGTTTACAAGCCGTCAGTCGGAATTTACTGCTCAGCTAGACCTAATAGTGCCAGTGCTGTATTCAGGGAATAGCAGGCATGAAACGACAGCACAAACGCTAATGAATCCTGCAGCCCTCTCCGGCACATGGGAGATCTTTCACACACAAGGACAAGCGTATATCCTTGCTTAGACCCGAAGGCCACAGTGGCTCATTGTACAGCCCCTGCTGCAATCATAAAGTATTCATTTTGTTTTTCTTGCCTACAATATTTACTAGAGAGTACACACACGCACTGAAGACAACACAACCGCTAGTGGAAATATCAGAACTATATAAAACCCACATTTTTCACAAACACATTTTACAGTATAATCTTTTGCTCCCAACTCAAAGGGAACATAATCGAGAAAGAAAAACAGAACTCGGAGCTGAGGGTACAAATGGAAGCAAGACTATAACTAGATTATAACAGTTTTTCTAACATTAAAACATAGCATGCCATGTATGTCTGTCAAATGCTTAATTAAATCAATTAATTCAATTTTATTCTGAACAATCATGGAAGTACATTAATTCAACAAAACTTCAATGGAACATTAATTAATAACCTATTTAAGATATAGGTTGCTGTGTCTTTAAAAAACTCTCTTTAGTACTATAAGAAACATATAGGTTGCTTAATGCCCACTAAAGTCATAGTGCCCTTGGATGCCCTCTGTGCTATTACCATGCAGTTAATCCCATAAACATGTATTTAATGACCAAATGAATGAATTAGAACCTACTTTTCTAAATACCCATCAAAACTTTCTTCACATTAGAGTGTAAAACAATAAGCAGCTTTTTGGTGATTACATAAAACACCAGGGGCAGTGGGAGGGGCTCCCTGATGATGGCACACATCACCAGAAGCAGTAGGAGGAGCTTCATGATGATGACATAAATCACCAGGAGCTGTGGGTGAGGCACCCTGGTGACCAGTGGCAGTGGGAGGAGCCCCGTGATGACCACATAAATCACTGAAGACAATAGGAGGAGCTCTCTGATAATCCCATTGTCAATGGGAGGTGCTTATTGAAAAAAATGGTTGTTTTAGTCATGCTTTATGGAGGTTTAATAGTTAAATTAAAATGATATTTCCCTCTTTTTGGCCTTTTTGTATCAAGAACCACCAACCAGAAGTTAAATTATATTGTCTTAGACTTGTTATTGTTTTTTTTGTGATTTATTCCAGACATTAGATGGTACTCTAAATGTCTACATGGACATTTTAATACAGCACGTTATCATCAAAAAGCTTTATAAGATTTAGCTTAAAAAAATTTATCATATGGGTTTTTAAAACAAATTTGATTCTGCATGAGGAGTTGCAATAGTGCTTAAACTGTTTTATGACTGAACTTTTCATTAATCCCTGTTTAAACTTTTGAAATGTACGGTAAATATTTTGGTAATGCTTAACGACTAAACTAAAATGGTTTACTGTAATGTAATACTGCAATGTTGTATTTTAACATTAATAGCACGCTTGCACAAAAAGGCATGCCAAAGTGACCACAATTAATGCTAAATAGTGAGCATGAAAAATCGAACAAACAAAAAGTTCTACCAAGAAGTCCTGACCCCACATAGTTACCAGAGAACAAGGAAAGGCTGTTTGATCAATCCATAAAAAGATCCCTTTTAGTTTAGCAATTAGTATATTATAATGAACTCTCAGTCGTGTTGAAACACAGAGAAAAGTAGGACAGCACAGAATTTCTGTCCTTAAAATAAAGGAGCGAAAACAGAAGAAAACACTGCAGTGAGAACATTATTTCTTATTGACCTTCATGCACTGTGTGTCTAATTATACTAGAGCTGTGGATTTTCTTCTGATCAATAGGGGAAAACATAATCTTTAATCTTCTGTGTAAGCTATAACTGTCTAAGAAACAAAGACTGCACTGCAATTAGAGTCCCAGATCAATGACCAATCAATAGTCTAGTCGGAAACAGAGGCAAGAGTCACTGTGTATTTGCTTAATGTTACTGGCTTTTTTTTTGAAGGTATCATTTACCCAAAATGGAAAATTGTGTTAACATTAAAGCTGTACCCTCATTATG
>JAZGTK010020554.1:0-10942 GCA_036877625.1 Ambastaia sidthimunki
GAAGTGAGAGGAACAAGGAAAAGGAAATATTACAATGTGATTCCATTGTAAACAAGGAAGTGCTGTTTAATAAGAATCTCCTATGGAATATCGCTTTGAGGCGGAAAACAGAACTCATGGCATTTGCTCCAGCAGAGACTAAAGAGATGAAGGACAGGAAATGAAGTCATAGCAGGTGCTCCAGTGTCTTTTCTTGCTATAAAATCCCCACAGGCTTGATAACTTACACCTTAAAATATTACAAACATAAACAAAACTCTGAAATCTTTGCAAAGTCAACAAACAGCCGAAGTCCAGAATTAAAGCTGCAATCCGTAACTCTCTAGGGTTATAAAAATCTGTTATTGAGCAAGTTTAAAGTTTAAAGCAGATTAAAGTTTAAAACTTTCTTCTTATCTTACCCTAATTCACAACAGTAAGTTTATAATAATGACTTATAATTTGAGCTGTCAGGTCTGATTTCCCAGGACATGTCAGTTTGGCTTCAACATACGTAATGTAAAGTGTGTAAAGTGACCTGCAATACAATGTTTCAAACAGAGATGGCGGTAAAGAGGCAAAAGTTGCATATTGCAGCTTTAAACCTGTGAAATGGCGTCTGTCTGGCACACTGTACAAATAATTGATGGCATTTAGTAAATGTCATGATCTCTGCGTGTCCAGGCACAGGTGACTGTCAGAGGCACAACCTCAGCCTCGCTACCTCACGCCACACACGCCCCCTCAACCTCACTGCACAGACTCTGTCAGCTCTCATCAGAACCTCTAACACACCTCTGGAATGTTCTGTCATTTCCTCTTTCTGCTTCTGTGGTTGACATACAGCTATTTTAAATACCCGATCCAGAAACATGAGACTTCAAATAAACAACATTCCAACATCCTAAAAGGAATGTACATGACTATACAGTCAAACACACAAGAGAACAAACTGAGACTCAGAAACACACCAAATTTCTGATACTGAATTCGGTCTCCAGGATGTTGAAATGAGAGAACATGTTCATTGTCAACAGGGCAGCCAATCAACAAGCAGAATGTTATTTAAAGAATTTAAAAAACTCTCCGCCTTTGTGTGTTTATATTAAAGCTGCAATCTTTAACTTTTTGGGGTTAAAAATAAACAAAAATTAGTTATTAAGCAAATATATGACAGATCAGCGCTCAACACGATTTCATTACCCAAATGTACAACTTTAGGTTTACAATGATTTACAATTTGAGCTGTTGGGTCTGATTTCCCAGGAAATGTCAGTTGGCTTCATTTGATGTCAACATATATAAGGAAAGTTTGTAAAGTAACCTGCAATTTTATGTTTCAAACAGAGATGGCGCTAGAGAGGCGGCAGTCACAGACAGCAGCTTTAAATATTGAATAGACGGCTTCTTTATTATGCTTGCAGCTTACATTAAAAGTGTAGTATGTTACTCTCAGCTGTGCTTAACACATTTCATCATATTATCCCCCCAAAGTCAGTGCGGAATCAGTGTGAAAACAGTCACAGATTCTGTCCGGCCTGGTAATGTCTACATTAAAACAGCATAACAAATAAAGTGAAGCATGGCCGTGAAGTTTATCAGAAAACTTTCTGATGACATTCAAAAAACCTTTGAGGATTTAATAAAAAAAAAAAGTGGCGAACGTTTTTCTGCATTTCAAGATTCCAAAATTGTGCATTTAGTGTCAAAGGTGCAAATGATATTCACACAGCAATGAAACAGCTCAACACAGTGATATCTTTCTTTGTGAAGACAGTTTTAACAGAAAAAAAACTTAAATCGGTGGTCAAAAAAGAGGTTCTTTTCTTCCACAGCCAGCATGACCCTGTATAACCTTTTCACTTACTAACAGTGTTACCCTGAGGGTGAAATGAGATCTATTCATCCTTTATTTGGCATGAACATGACTAATACCGTGTTTGAAGAATCTGTATCTATTAAGAATGTGTCAGACTATTGGAAGAAACTGCAATCGGGAGTTAATATCTAGAGCATAAAAATCAACCATCATTCTATGAAGAACAAGCTGGACGCAGGGGGACGGATGCAGGCTGTACACAGAACTCAACAAGGGCCTGTGTTTACTGCAAACAATCCATAATATAAACCTGTACAGTATGCCATTGCCAAGTTACTTTATAGCTGTATATAATTTGCTATACTACACCTTTAATGCAACGTTATTCATTGTGACATAATGTTTTTATAATCAACATAAATTTCTTTCCTACATACATAAAAATATTATACTTGTGTTAAAACTTCCAATAACACACATTTTTCATGCTGGACCTTAAATTCATTTACATGTCAGTACAAATCAATTCTTATAGTTGAGTTCTAATACGTCAATAGAAGAATAAAACCTGTAGCACCAAATGAGATCTTGAGATGTTCTACATCCTGCTATAAATGAGACCTGCGATGGTTCAGATCCTCCTGTCTAAACATCTGAAACGCATCACGCTCAGAAACCCGGGAACTGAAAATGACGAGAGCTTCATCACAATGTATGCAAACTGCAAGTCCAACAGTTAGTTTCAGAAAACACACAAAATTGCCCTTAAGGACCTTGCGGGTCAGTAAACATGCAAATGTTTCTGGGTAAACTGATGAGCAGACGTTGGGTAATTTTCAAAGTCTTTCATCCTGTGCCAACACACGGAGATAATCAGCCCTCCATGTGTAAGCTGCTAAACAGCACCACGAGCTAAGCTGGAATATCGCAAGAGCATCTTCTCGTCACACAAGCTGAGATTCAGCTGGAGAAACTGATGGAAATTGCTTCTCCACCACCATCATAAACTGGCGTTCACACCACGGACGATAACGTTAACTATAAAGATAAAGTTTTAAAAAACTGCTCTAAATCCACAACTATAACGATAAAGGTACAAGAAACAAAATCGTTGAAAGCTTTGAGCGGTTTTTTTTTTTCAGCTGATGACAGCCAATCAAACAATGACAAACAATGACAGCCAATCAAATCCATTTAAACTTAAAGGGCTCCACGGCTACTGCAGCGCACGTGGTGGGAATAAACAGCGCTATTGTGCATTGGTTGCTGTTTGGTTGCTGGTTATCTTTCTTGGTGTGAACAGGCTTTAAAGTGAATCAAACCGCTTAAATGCAAAACCAGCTGATTAATGATGCTTGAACAGAAGTTAAAAATACTCATGTCCACCATGTAAAGAGCAGTCTGTCTTTAAACTCTTTAAACCTAGAAAAAACCTTTCTTTGAAATTATGTTCTAAATAGGGCACAAAAGAAGTACATAATAGCATGTACACCAGAGCTCTGCTATTCCACACTAGATAGTGTACTACATTAATGACCATAATACATTAGCAGAACAGTGTATGGCCATAAATGAAAGCCATAATCTGACAGCGATGAAATAAAGAATGATTCATACAAGTAGGTCTTTCTTCTCTGTAGACATACATTTGACAGGACAGATTTACTTCCATGACATCAGGGACAAATGCATAATAACTAACATACATAACTAACATACATAACTAACTGGTTTAACTATAGTTGAGCGTTTGGGCCTATAGGTTAACTTTACATAGTGTACTGACATATCTGATATATTTGATAGAAGTGTCTTAATAATAAAATATCACCAAGTGGCATCCATAAAGCCAAACTGAATACTAAGCATTAATACTACATATACCAATATCAATACCAAGCAAGACTACAGGAGATGTATCTACAGATCACCATAAGAACCGACCGGACCTGATTGTTTAAAAACAGCTTTTCTCATGGTTGTTGGTGCAGAATGGGTCAGTCTGGTCTGGAGATGCAGGTTCTGCTGTCTGCTGTAACTCTGAGGGAGGGATAACAAATGAACCAGCACTTATCGCCTTAAATGGTTGAGATCGACACACAGCGGACACACACACACACACTGAACGGTTGCCAGACAGCATAATTCAAACAGAAAAGAAACCTTAGCTTACAGTTCAAGTCAATTCAGTTTGCCTGTGTCACACAATCGTGAAATGTCAGGAGTCCTCACAGCTGACACGACCCAAAACCCAACACGTAAATACTGCGGGTTTAAAGCATTATGAGTATTTGACATTCATAATAATAATAATAATATCGAGAAAATATCGAATTTCTCTCCAGATCACAATGCATTCAAGAGGTAAACGTGTTGTTTATCTCAATGGCTCTGCGGAACACAATAAAGACATGCTGATAATAACAACAGAGGCACTGACAGCGCAAATATGTGGATATTAACACACATCTTAAGACTGCGTGACAGTATTTTCCCGTTTTGTAAAATAACACACGGGAAAAATCAATAGTGAAGTCTTGGAATGGTTTCCTCAAGGTCACGCGGAATGGACACAAACAGATACATTGTAACAAAGGAAAGGCGGCGGGAATCAAAGCGGACCCGAACGAACACAGGCACCGGGGAGAAAAATTGCCTCCAACATCTGGTGTTGGTTGTGCTGGTATGGAGGTGCTGGTGGGTTTTGGGGTGGGAGGTGGAGGTGGAGGAGGAGAGGAGGGGGGCAGTTAACGTATCCCTCCGCAACACCGTATTTTCGAAAGAATAAGTGGCCGATAAAGGCAATCATACCTTCGGATAACTCCAGCTCCAGCTCGGCCAGCCTGGCTCGCACCTCCAGCGGAAGGGGCAGCGCATCGCGGTCCGCCATTGTCCGTTCAACGGGGGTGGAAAAATCACTCTCGGTCTTTCTTCTGCTTCTCCGCCGACTCGTTCAGCGTCGCTCCCGTTTCTCCGCGCCGCAGCGGTGCATAAGGAGGGCTGGGGAGACGCCTGGACGAAAGCGAGCTGTGGGACGATCGTGCACGGAGGGTCTGTGTCTCTCTTAACGAAGCCCCGCCATACCGAGAGCGCTCCGCCGTTCGTGTCAGCAGGGTCGGATGTGGGCTGTCAGTACGGCAAGACTCGCTGATCGCAGCGGTGTGGATGTGCCTACAATCTCTCTCTCTCTCTCTCTCTCTCTCTGTGTCTCTCTGTGTCTCTCTGTCACGCTCGCATGACGCAAGGCGGGTGTGATTTTTACCACCGCTAGGGGGCGATAGAAGCGCAGGGTGTTTATTTGAGCATAAACAATTTCTATACATTTACACTGTTACATGTCTTATAATCACATTCAGATTAAGCATTAATATGTGTATCGATTATGTATCGATTAACCGATACATGATTCAAATATTGGTAACAATTTGCACTGTGCAAACAACTTTTACTACATTGTGTTATAGTGTTATTGTTATTATTAATCATGTTTTATCTTTTATTCTGTGTTCTTTTATATATATTGTCTTTGTAAATTATTTTTCGTATGTCTTGAAAGGAATAAAATAGGAAATTTCTTGTACTGAGTTCAGATGACAATAAAGAGCTTGATTCTGAATAAAGCTTCATTCTTTAACATCAGTTCATACATTAGCTAATATCTTTATTTAAACTGCATTAGAACATGTTGAACTCGACATTAACAAGGATTAATAAAGGCTGTAGACGTCGTGTTTATTTTTATATCATGTTAACAAAGGACATTTAAGTTAACTGATGCTCACACATGGAATCTTATTGTGCTAAAGAGCTACCAAAATATTTAAGGTCTTACATTACAAATGTTTGTTTGGATGTATGTGTGTGTGTGACATTGACACTACTGTCTTTGTACAAAAGGTCAAATTTTCTAGCTTTTACATGATGATCTTTGGAACATTGTCAAAATCATGCTGAGATAACATCAGGTTCTTCAGAGCTGGAGTCCAAGTGCATGCTGTCATGGACACACCGAACACCAAAATTCATGTCAATTCTATTTATTTTCACTCACGTTATTTAAATAATATACGTATCAGATAAAATCAGATGTAAAATAGAAGCATTTTAACAACTAGACCTTTAAACCTATATAATGAATAGTCTGTCTGATAATCATACATTGTTACGGATGTATTCCTCAACGAAAGGTGAGTTCAGTCTGTCTTTCTCTGAAATATATTGAACACAACCACAAACTATGACTAGCAAAGCCTGGAGATCTTTTAATCTTATGCTGATACAGCTCATTGCCTTTTATGTCCTCAACAAGGAATATCTCCATGAAGAATTGACGTTTACATCATGCCACCTGGTGGACATACATGTGACCACATGACTTTAAAAAAATACAGACTTCACATCCCATTTCTCATTAACATTTATTATTTTTTTCCATACATTTTCTCATAACCAATTTTAGGGTACCTTTTTAACATTTTCCAATTATTTACATCTGTACAGAGAAAGCACACACACATACGAGTGTACATGTACTACAGTTCGGACTACAAGCATTTACACGGAGGTGAAAAACAAAAATGATAATCCCATTTCAACCCCAAATATATTGTGCTACACAAACGTAGTGACCAAGGCGCTGTGTTTTACACCGTCACATCCTCTTTTTCTCTACATTTCTGAAACTGAAAGAAACAAAACCCTCCAAACTGTCTAAAAGTTAAGGCAGAGACATTTTTTTCAAGTTTAAATAAAATTCAAGTTTTCAAACACTGTTAATTAGTGATGTTTCTCGTGTTTAATTCTTTAAACATTTTACAGGTTTATATGATGAAACCTTCAGTATTTGAACTACAGTATGCGTCATTTAATCATGAACAAATGATTAGTTGCATTCGGACAGTCTGAAACAAAAAACAACAACAAAAGGGATTTTTCTGATTAACGGAGGAGAAAGAAAAATAAGTCACAGGGAAAATCTGAGAATATAAACAACAGACATCTGAAAGCACTGCAGGAAGACGTCAAAATAAGAAACTGTCTTGTCTTGTTCGGGCCCAAGACGATGTTAATGTGAACCAATGAACAGTGTGAACGAGGGGCGCAAAACGTATTGAAACGCAATGTACGCACAAAGGAAACCTCCACAAAACAGCGCTGGTCTATCTGTGCTAAAGGCTCAGATCTTTTGCTCTTTAACGTATATGTCCCTTATATAAATGTACACGATCCCACTCTTATATATAGATATATATGGTGGTGATATGAAAGCGAATCAGGGAAAAATCACAGGTGCAAGTTGGCGTCTTTTCATCCGTTTACATAGATAAAGCACCAAATGAACCATGTGAAGGAACCGTAGCACCACACCGGGTTAACAAACGCAACAAACAAAGCTAAGAAGCAAACCATAGAGTCATCTATCAGTTAGATCACAGCAGACTAGGCACATAAACACACTTCAGACCTGAGGACTCCGCTGTGTGCAGATCTTCCAAAACTGAATGACGAGGCATGGAGCAAATTCCCAAAACAACGACAGAAATTATAACGTGTGCCATTAAAAGGTTAAAAGAAAAAGAACAAGGGAGAAACATAAAAAAGCATGCACACAAAACAGGTATACATACACCTGCTACAACATCACATCAGTACAACTGATAGAGGATTAGCATGTAAAAAAAATAAATCAGAGCTCAGTCACATCACTCCAGTGCTGGAACATCCAAACGTAAAAACGCAACAAAACGGATTTACACAAAAGTCTCACTCATGCATTTGTAATGGCTGGGACCGTCAGAGGACTCTGTAGAGACGTCGGTACCAAGACACTCAGGGTTAGCAAATTATATACATATCAGTTTAAAAAAAAATACGCAAAAAGAAAGTGTTTCTGGATCAGCACTATTCAAAACTCAGTATTTTCTCCCGAAAGCTCTACTCGAAGTTAACAACAAACAAAACAACAGCTCTGACAAATTTAAATAGTTAATCTCCAACTGGTGCTGGTTCATTAATCCCATTTTCCTTGGAAAACAAATGAAAATGAAAAAGGGCAAATGAAAATGACTCGGAGAACCCTTACGCACAAGTGCTTTTATCTAAAGGCCCTGATTCCAGTGACAAGCTGTCGACGTGTACTCGTAAAGACATGGTGAGTTAGCCGGGACGTGAGCAGCCCTGACAGAGTTTGTTTCCGTTCGGTCCTGGATGAGGAGCCGAACTCTCAGGATTGGTGGAGGGAAGCGGTACCGCCCGTTCGATCTCCGGCGGTCTGATGGCATTTCAGTGTCTCTCTGGGACAGGCTGATGGTTTGGCAGGCGCGGTCGCCGGTTCTCTGCTTTTGCGATCTGCTGAGTCAGGTGTTTTGATGTCTTCGGAGGTGGAGCCGGGAGGCCGGGGGTCCGTTGAGGGCTGCTGTGTGGGGGCCTCTCTTATCCTCTGACAGATCTCTGCATAGCTTGGCTTGCGAGGCTCCTGGTCAGTCACAAACATCAAATTGAACAATTTCTGTACTGTGAAATGCTAACCACAGAAATGACATGTAAAGCACGCTCACATTTCTGAAAAACTTTGGTATGATATAAAAGGTTTGATTCTAACACTCACCGTCACAGGATTGCTCAGTGTTGCGGTTTTAGCAGTGTGTGTAACTGAGTTTTTCTCTGCAGGCGTCTGCGTCTCTTTAGGTTGTTCTACAGGTCTCAGGCTGTTAAAATAAAAACAAGTGGGCCACATTTCAAATGGGCCATATTCTACTTTTATACTTCATTCATATGTATTGCTTTAGGAACCCACTTTGTAAGGGCTGGAGATGGCGGGTGTTGCTGGTCCACTGGGATCTGAGGAACAGGTTGAACAGGGTCTTTTGAGGTCCCTGAGGTCACACAGCTGGTGACCACGTCCTTATTTACAGGCTGTGGAGAGACAAAGTCGGCTCTGTGAAACTTCTAATACAAGGACATCATGAACAAACAGAACAGCTGGACGGTTTAACCAGGAACTCTCACACAGGAACTACTGTGAATAAGACTGACAGCAAAGTCTGCAGTGAAAGCGGCATTCCAAGCTTCCAGAGTTAATGTTCAAAAGCCAGAGCATTTGTTATCTTCTCTAAATTTCCAATAGTTTTATCCTAAAATGTTTCTTTCCTTTGTTGAGTGTTCCTGTAGCTCAATTAGTAGTTCGTTAGCAGCGCAAAGGTTGTGGGTTTGATTCCCAGGAACACAAACTGATCAAATGTATAGCTTGAATGCACTGCAAGTCGCTTTGGATAAAAACGTAAAATGAACATAATTGTAGCATTCGAAAGAACACACACATTAACCCAACAAACACAAAAGACTGAGTAAAACTCAACCTTGTCTTTAACTGCTCCTGTGACGACGTCAGACAGTCGGCTGTCGAGGCTGTTTTCAGTTTTCCCTTCGGGCTTTAGATTTCCCGCGGCTCCAGGCAGAGGAGGGAAGCTGGAAAGTCCCAGCTCAAAGCTGGGGGAGGGAGGCCGCTCTTGGACAGGAGGGGGCGATTGTGTTCCTGCTCTCTGCCAAATACACAGAATAAGAAGATAAACTGAAACTTCACATCTACTGTGACAGAAACGTTTTTAAATACACCCTCCAGATTTTTGTTAATGATAGCCTACATTGTTACAGCACTTTCAAGAATGGTTAATTCTGATTGGTCAATTTACTAAAGCTAAGCTAAGTACTTAGCAATGCTAAAAAAACGAAGCACTTAGCAATGCAAATAAGGCAAACAACCTACCGGGAACTTGTCATCTCTTCTTTTCCTGTAGCCATAGCCGCCCCTTCTTCAAAAGAAACAAACACAATCAAGTTTAAGCAATAAGGAGCAAAAACACTTTCTATTTTACACTGAAAGAGCTCTTTTGGATCTGAATTGAGTCTGTATGTATGAGTGGGTGTGTAATAGCAGGTGTAACACATTGTTACCTTCCACGTCCCGTATTCAGTGAATAATCTGCTCCATTCACCTCCATCCGGCCACTTCCCACCTGCTCCCGACGAGGATAGCTTGGCCCGCTTGGTAATCGAGGTCTGTTACTGACATGATGTGTCTGTGGAGGGCGTGTCCCGTTGGGGACTCTATCCGAAGGAAAGGTTGGGAAAGCAGCGGGGTTTTCCAGCAGTGTGGTTCCACGATCTGCTGTGAGTCGAATGTGCGTTTTGTTTTGGTTCCTGTACGGATGACATTGGAGGTTAGCTACAATTTAGCTTTGGGTCACTCCCCATTTGTCTGTTATTAAAGGGATAGTTCACCTTAAAATGAATCCTGTCATCATTTACTCAACCTCATGTCATTCCAAAACTGTAAGACATTTTGCTTTTGAGGAACAAAAAAAGATATGTTGGAAAACAAGCAACAGTGGCACCGAATGATTTCCATTGTATGGCCACAACCCCACCGAGACATTTCTCAAAATATCTTCTTTTGTGTTCCACAAAAGAGAAAAAGTCATACAGGTTTTTTTTATTTATAACGCCCATCTTGGGTTGTTCTGACAGGCAAGAAAGACGTTATTTGTTGTCCTCCAGTATTTTTCCTTACAGATTAATGCTAACTCCAACAAACTCTGAATGTGATGAGTGATCAGATCACAAAATGTTGTGGAACTTGTTTACACCTGCATTTAGTTCTGAACGCAATCAATAAACAAGATGAGACACAGTTAAGGGTGTAAATCGGGGCATCAAATGAAGCTCTTAAATGCCACAGACAGCAAAAAATGCTGAGGCAAAGAAAACAGACGACACCGGCAGCAGAAAGAACGGTTGAAGAACTACATAAATATTTTTAACAGATGTTTTCACTGCAGGAAACAAGTACCTGTTTCGTGGTGCATATTGTCTGACGGTAAGCGGAGAAGTGGCTGATTTAAACGTCGGAGAACCAGCGAAGCCGTTAATGAACGCAGGGCTGGGAAATGCAGTAACCTGTTGGTGGACAAAGGCAACTAGTTAAAGCATTTAACCATTTTAAAGCTGCAAATCCGTAACTTTCACCTCACTACCACCATCTGTGTTGAAACATTAAATTGCAGGTTACTTTGAGCACTTGTTTGCATGTCAAATTAATCCAGAATGACATCTTTTTGGAAATTGGACCTGACAGCTCAAATTATA
>JAZGTK010020555.1:0-10941 GCA_036877625.1 Ambastaia sidthimunki
TTAATGTTTTTTTTTTTTCATTTTTATTTATTTGCATCATATTGGTTAATTGTGGTCCATTTTGCTCTGATATAAAATGACAAAATTTTAGTATATGAAAATAACATTTTAGTTTATAACAGGATTAAATACAATGAAAATAAAATGAATAAATAAAAATGTTTAAATGTTTAAAAGAATTTTCAACCAATTTTCCAACACCTATATTTATAAATATTTAATATTTATTAATAAAATATTTATTAGTATTAACAAAATATATGCTATAGCTGTTCTTTTGGACTAACATATATAAGCATAAGTTTATAATAATATTAAATCTTCAAGTTCACCTGTGCAGTTGCTTTATTATTTGTGTTAGAAAGCAGGTCAGTTTACTGATGTTTAGCTGAAATGTTTTAATTACCAACATACCTTGCCAGTATGTTAAAAGAAATTATTGCTATTTTGTGTATTGTCTTTATCAATAATGAAATCATAAATTGCGGGTAGTTGTTGGTGAGTAGAGACTTTGTTATTCCCTCTAGCATCTCTCTCTCTCTCTCTCTCTCTCTCATGGAAATTATAAGAGAGAATCTGTAGTTTTATGGCTCTTTAGGGTCTTGATTGGCCCCATTCACTCTGTACAAAGGGAACGTGATTCATTTGTTATTAGAGGCAGAGAACTGAGGGTTGATCTTGGGCAGGGCAGGGTGTGTGTGTGCATGCCAGTCAGAGCGAGAGACACTGAAGCTGTTTTAATTTTAGGGGTGCTGAGAGGGTACCCCATCCTGTCCAGGCCTCTAACACGACACAGTCCCGGCTAATTAGTGGTCCCAATGGGAGACGTCGTTAAGCGGGTCCTAACGAGACGCGCGGCACTCAGCGGGTCAGTCTAATCAGACAGCGGGGCAGAGAGGAAGTGGCTCAAGCCTTATTAACACCAGGAGAAGCAGAGGACACGGGCTGCGACAGGCCCACTGCCAGATATCAGCTTGAATGCATTAGGGCAGGTACACGGCTAGACCAGCTATTAGTGCCCAATACCTGTTTCAGCATCACAGTGTGACTGAGGGTGAAACATAGAGAAAACACTTAGCATAACATCAAAGGATTAATTCTTTCCAAAAAGAGGTATTGGTTAGCTATTTAACTGTATCTTCAATGGAATATAAAAGGATAAAAATTCACACAAAACATTTAGTACCCGAGGAACTCAAAGCAGAAACAACAAAACAGCACCAGTAAATTAGTTCTGTCAAGTCATGCATTACTGTTTTTTCAAAATTGTATTTAAATCATGCACTGTATTTGAAGCCGCCGCCTGAAGGCTTTTCTGAAGGACAAACTACAATGTATGTACCAAACATTGGTTGGAGACATCACAGTGTCATTGACATCAGACGTGGCACAACGCAACAAATGTGTGAATGACAATTCAAACTTAAGTGTGTTCCTCTCACAAAGCTGTTTGGAAAAGAACAGCATAGACATTCTTCAAAATTTTGTTTTTTTGTGTGCATCTAATGTCCAGATGTAAAACATTGTTCCCTTTTTTTTAACAGATATTTTGCCTTATACAAAGGACTGATTCCCAAGATAATGAGACTTGGACCAGGTAACATGCAATAAGTGACTTTCTACATGAATATATGAAAATGTGTCAAACCAGTAAAGTGAGTGTGATGTTTCCTCTCTGCTATAGGAGGTGCAGTCATGCTGCTGGTTTACGAATATGTATCTGTGTGGCTACAGAAGAACTGGTGATAATCAGCTCATGATCACATGTTCCACAGGGGTCTGTACTCTATCCTCCCCACATTCTATTAAACAGATCACATCCCTGTTCCACAACAGCCACCCATCACTTTTCAAGATCAATTGCGTCTCCACTGACATGTGACAATGTCCACTGCAGTTCCCTCACTTAACATCAATTTTCAGCTGCGTTCAAGCATGAATAATTATACAAACTCTCCGCCATCTACGGTTTACAGCACCTTACTGGATCTGCTACCCATGTTTATATACCACAGAACTGAGATATTTGAGAGCTACCTGTCCACATGCCTGCATACTTCATACAAACCACAGCAACACTCCACACCCAAACGGATTACATTCACCAACCCAAAACAGAGAAAATAAATTCAGTCATTTTTAACCTAAGTTCGAGGCTTTATTTCTCATTTCTGTTTAAACGGCGTTAAACTCGAAGGAAATCTGAGAATTGCATCTACTGGATGGACACCTTGGGTCTATTGAATATAGTTGCATGTTCCTCATGTGGGATTTGTGAGACTTGAATATCAGATGCATTTAAGATCCCACAACTGCAGAGCAGAAACATGATTTTCATCAACCTATTGAACTATTTTACCTGAAATATTAATTATTTGGTTTAAAATTTTGTTTGGGAACTGGTTTGAATAATTGCACACACAGATCAGTAGGAATAATACAGTTACACACTCGAGAGCCATGACAGATTTTGGGCATTCAGTTTTGGGATTTCAGCATAATTTTATCAAAGAATAAAATGACAGTAAAACAGCAGTTATAAATATAATGTTTTGCATTATAATTATAGTATTTTGCGAAAGTCTTGTAACAGTTGTATTTTGCTAATAAATGCTCCTGAACTATAATACATCAATGAAATTGTGTGTACGTGCCTTTTGAAATAAACCTGCTTACTCTAAAATCACAATTTAATTGTCGCAATTGTTTAACATTTAAATGTTCTAAATTCTAGGGGTTGATTTAGATTTAATGGTTTGTTACTTGTAATTCTTTGTTATTAGTAATAACAAATTACAGTGTGGGTGAAATCTCTTGTGGCTTTTCTCTGAGGTGACAATTGCTGTTGATGACGAGTCGCCAAACTTGTTTTTTATGTTAATTTTTACTATCTTGCATATAATAATGAACTCAGTCGTGAGTCTGAGCCAAGCCTCACTCTCTCACTCATCTCCTCTGGCCTGCCGAGTGAGTCCACATAGCTCAGCACAACCAGTAATAACAAAACTGAAAAATGCAAATATAATCTAAACAATCAGGCTTCCCTTTCTATGTTCTCATAACAAAAATATGAGCGCTTAGTGCTGTGGCCTTTGTTGGCCGTGAGTTCCGTAATGTTCGCTTGCTTTTTTTATTGCTCAGAGGTTAAACACAACTCGTTGGATGAGTTAAAACAATATGGCAGTCATATCTTTTGCATTCCACCCTGACCAGTTTACATTTCTTTGCTTGCACGTTCTCCCCGTCTTTTTAAAGGACAGGTTTTATTTCAGTCCATTGACTAAAAGTGACGGTTGAAAGTTACCAATAGCATTAATGCCAAAGAAGTTTTTGTTTAAAATACACGCGCAGTAGACAGTGAAGAGGATTCTTCCGGACAGAGAGTGAGACAGTTTATCCAGTCTGTTTAGTGCTGGAATCCTGTGTGAATATGTCAGTCTGAGTCTCTGTCTTGGCTCTCAAAATTCTGTCGTGAATCCTTTCAACACTAAAGGCTTCTCCAGACACATTTCTAGACTGTATTGTGTTGCTTTCCACTTAATGTTTGAAAGACCTTTTCAGGTCACTTGAAGCATTATATTAGACAATTAGGTATTAAGCTTGTTATATAATCTCCTCAACCTTTTCCTTACTTTCAGTCTTGCGTTTAAAGTTTGTGTCTGGCCTTTCTACATGTTAAATATAAACGGTGAGTACAGTATGGTGCTTGTTAAATGTGCTGTCTGTGTGTGTCTGTCATTTGTTGTTTATGTGCCGGTTGATATGGCAGTCATATTAAACTTGTGCTGACACCTAGAGGCGTGGATGTAAAATATAAAAATAAATTGTTGGTGATGCAAATTGTCAGATGGCGAAACATGAAAAGCTACTCGCAGTCACCCATGATTCAATTGTCCAATAAGAGAGTGTTGCCAAGATAAAGCAGGTAGCATTCGGTTGGTCGTGGTCACAACATGCTAGCCCCCATTAAGCAATTTGCTCCATTGTAAAACCAAGCATCTGTTATTATGCTACTGATTTGACTGGATTTTACATTTCACATGATCGTTTTAAATAGTTTTTTTTTAAGTCATACTATATGTGTTGAATTTTATAAATGAGAACAAAAAATTCTGCACCTTTAAGTCATTGTCAAACAGCCATATTCACACTCAGCTAGTGTTTAACTTTGTGTGTTCAAAACATACTGTTCTAATACACCAGAAAAACAGTCTGCTTATGGTCAACCGCCCATTAAAATCAGGCTAGCACCTTGGCCCGGTCCACTCGCAGCCCCTGTGCAGTGTTACCGAGCTCCACGCTCCTGTCTTCAGCCTGATTGCATGCAGTCAGCTAAAGATAACCATGTGACATTTGACTTGACTTTCCATAGGAATTAATTCCAAACAGATGTGTTCCCGTGAGCAAGTGTGTTTTCACTTTCCTCCCTGTTTCAGTGGTGGCTTTAAGATTAAGGTGTTTGTAAAGTTTCCTCCTGTCATAACTTTACATGTGTGCTTTGAAATAATATACTTTCTTCACGTTGGTTTGCAAATTTTCCATAGATCAAAGTGCTGAAGTTCTCAAGTGGATTAATCGCCTTGTTTTGCACTTTTTTAGGCCGTGCCCGCAAACACCATTTTTTCCGCAGATGCTAATGCTTTTGTCCTAAACTTTCTGTTGAGATGGATCATGTAACAGTGTTCTCAAATAGGCTGTTTTTACCGCAAGTCCGATGGCTTTTTCTCTTATGTGTGTTTGCCTTGGTTTCTCACGCCGGTTGACCTTGTACTAAATGTATGGCCGTGATATGTGCGTCCAGTAAATGCATTTGTATTGACTGCAAAGGCAACGTCCGTATCAGTGCTGTCAGCTGGTAGGTAAATGGCATTCAAAGCTCTTCATTTGAATAGAATAGGGTCTGGGGAGTTTGTGTGATGCACTGTCTACGTGGTGGTTTTGTGTCTGCCTCTTCTGATGGTTTATATGTGCTCAAAACAGCACCTCGATCCTGAAGCAACGGTCCGTGACCACGGGTTGGGGTGAAAGTGCTTTCCAAGTCAAATCAGCTGCAGTGCCAGGAGGACTGTTTGCACTGCTACAAGTGGGTACACTGCGTATATAGTAACATTTTGCCACAGAGCTGGTGAGTTTTTGTGAAGGTTTAGGTGTTTTGTTTCAATACTATATTGCAGTTGGATTTTTTTAAGAGAGGTGGTTGAAGTTTAAACAGTTGGTAAGCTTGGCCTATGTGACAGGCAGCACGCACAGCTTTTAGTTTCTCTTAAGCTTATCATTACACATCAGCTCTGGCTTTAGACAAAACTCAGAGCAAGAGCCTGGAATGTGTCTGCGATCAACACCTGATGGAACAGGCTTATTGTGTGTGTGTGTGCGTGCGTGCGTGCGTGCGTGCGTGTATTTCTCCAGCCTGCTACAGTATATTTAGGAAAATTAAAAAAACTATTGAAGTTAATCAAAAAAATATTACACCAATGTTTGCCATTCTTTGTGAATGATGTCTTTTAAAGACAGTGATCAAAAGACATTGTTTGGCTTGTTCTAGGTCCTTGTACTACCATAGATTGATACGGAGAAGATTGAAAAAGAGGAGCAACAAAAAGAACAACAAAATACTATGATAAAAAATTATATATCTGATATATACCTATATGCTGTATCAACAAGTAAGTACATTTATTTTTTGTGTAATGAGAATTATTATTTTTGATTTCATCAACTTAAATCATAGCATGGAATATTACAGATAAAATAATTAAATTTGCATTTATATAAAGAAATAAAAATGAAACACTATATTTTGTACACTTTTTTTTTTGTAGAGGCAGTGATAGTAAAACATTATCATGGACTGCGATAACTGTCACTAACCACTTTTTGACCAGTTTTGGGTTTAAATAATTAAACTGTTACACAATCATTCATAAAAGAGAATTATACTGCAAGGGGTTGACACGTCTCTTTTATTAAGATACATTCAATTTCATTGTGCAATGTCTGGAGGTGCAGCTTCACTGATAATGTTGCATGAATGAATGCTCCTGCTGTCAGAATGTGCATCAATGTCCCACATGTCACTCTGCTCCCGGTGTCCCTATAAATTGCACTTCATTCAACGTACCTTACAGTCTAATAAATAAACATCATAACTTCTCCCAAGAGCTCTGGCATACATCATTAGTGTAGTGAAACTGGGATCCAAAAAGACAAAGTGTTTTTCATATCAAAAACATTTTTAAAAAAGCAGAACATCTAGACATTAGCAATTTATAACACCCTGAAAAATATTTAAATGCAAATTGGTCACTCGTTTTACATGAGACTGCTTATTCAATCGCACAAGAACGATATATTCACAGAGAGAAGCACCGAGATTTAGCTCAGACTAGTGATGAAGCAAGTTCATGAGGAATGCCCACCACTGTCAGACCCAGTTCACTGCACATAAACCACCTGAAGATGTTTTTATTAGTAAATCCTTTGCTCGGTTCAGCTCGGGCAGGAAGGCTTTTGCATATTATGACTGTTGCTCTCTGTTTCCTGTGCAGACAGTGGAAGATGCTGGTATGGAGCAAAAGAACATCAGGATTCAAATGGTACATGGCTCATCTGAAAAGTCTTTCATAAATATAGTAAAGGCGTAACATTAGTCCATCCAGAGAGAGACAGTCTGAAAATGTCTGTGTTGCTGTGTGTTATCCGCTCTCTCTCCGTTCCGTTCTTTCGTTTTTTCTCTTTGACCCCCCCACCCTTCTAAAGTCACAGAGCCGAGGCTGTGACGGGATGGACCAAGTCTCGTGTGGCAGCCATGCTTTTGAAGGCCAGTGGGGCGGTAATGTCACAGCTGTGGGGAGAGAGAGCACTGCCATTGGGCGGCTGCCATGTGGGGCCGGTCACATAAGCCGACGTGGTGCCGCTGTACCCCATGTAGGGTGACACTTGGGTGGGAGGAGGGTAAGGATGGATGCTGGGAGCTGTGACATAACTGTTCACTGTGGGCAATCCATTCGGCGTCTGAAAATAAAGAATATTGAAATAGATAAATCACACATGGCTGTAGAGATGGAACACAAAGATATCATAATAGGGAGGACAAGCGAGCGAGGTGGAGATAGAAGCTAGCAGTTCTTTGGAGAATCTGTGAATAGGGATTAATATAAAGGGTAGGACCAGATATTAAAACGTTTAATGGAAAAGCTATATCAAAAGAAATGCACAAGCTGGATTGTCTGTATACTTTTGGCTGAATGTCAATATCAGTTCAGGAATATAGGAATTCACCAAAAAAAACTGATGCAGGGTGGTCTCTGACTACTGGAAATCTTTTGCACAGATGAAATCCCCTTTGTTTCAGAGTTTAGGATTTGGCCATGATTTATTCATTATAACATTCTTGACCCTTAGCCTTAAGTACACACATGCGCATAGATAGCTTGCATATATATATTTTAATAGTGCTTCATGCATTAAAACAAATACTAAACAACATATGGGATCAATACAATAAATATGTATAAATAAAATGGAGAAATGGCTTACATATGAATTCTGCGAAAATCTGCCTCTGATGTTCGTCATACACAAACTAATAAAACAAGCTTAATAAAAAAAATATCAGGGAAACACAGGAGAGGTGTAAGGTCAAATACAAAAATTTAACGTGAAGAATCTCGTTTTATTTCGGTCCCTAATGAAGAATTAAAGCTGATTTCTCTCTATACTTTACATCAGAACCTGTAGCATGTACGTGCCTAATGATTTATAAATATGTAGACTATATAGAACTTCTAGCTGTCCGTTTTACTATTTTATTGGGTATGTTAGTTTGTGTTAGTACATCAGTTCAATTATGATTTTAAAATCATGGTGTCACCATTTAACAACCATTCACAGAACTCAGGAGTTTACAATAACTTAAAACTTTATAATGATCTAAAATCTAAAACTCCTTCGCAAAATGAAGTAATTTGTTAATGAAATACTGGTGCGAATTGTTATATAATTATGTATTTGCCCAGCGGTTATCTTTTGCAACAATTATGAACTTTTGTCATTTTACTTTGGATGTATAATAAAAAGCATGCTAATCTGTTTTCAAATATTCATGTCTGCGTAAACTCAGAGGAGAGGCGTGACATCTTACAGAAACAGCTACAACATAGAATAAACCTTTATGTTTTAAAAGAATTCATTGATTGCGTTAAATTGTTGTTCTGTTATAGGCACATGTAAATCAGTCAAATATAATATTTTCTTTTACTCGAGACTGTATAAGACTGTATTCATGTTCAATAATTATTTTTAATGCGTTTTAATCAATGTAAAACAAATGTAAACGTAGCCTATATCTGTTTTAGTTAGGAACCATACTATGAATTCTTCTATTATTTGTGTTTTTCGTTAAAATCGTGTAAATGACGTTTAATTTGTTAATGACCCTTCTCGGTTGTTCATTAAACAAACGTGATTTAATTGCACAGTCTATCAGATTTTCTGGTGTAAGAATAACTATTTAACCACGTCAGTTGATCTATTTTCTCTACTCTGTTATTGCATAATCCAGTTTGCCTCGTGATACTTCAGTCTCATTTATCAAAAATAACAGACACAAGCATTCAGTAGTCAAAGCTATTCATCATTTTTCTGAAGGTTACAATCTCTCTTTCTTAAGATACACTCTAATTTTTAGGTTTCAATCGGTACACGCGTAATTTACGACAAATCCCTGTTTCAGCATCTGTAATAAAGATTTATTCCATCGTTTTACACGATACATAAACCCCTAAGACCCACAATAAAGAATTAGGCAAACTGTTTGTTGCTGCCCGGTAGCGCGCGAATAAATAATTCGAGCGTCTTTACCGGATGGCGCGTTGTCCGCTCACTCTCTCCCACTTTTCAAGCGCACTGGAAACCAAACACTTGTGAACGGGTTTCTTGACAAATGTAAGAATCAGTGTCTTTCACATGGCGTCAAAGTGCTTAAGTGTGTAGTACAACCAGGCATACGTCAAGCTGTAGGACCATAATAACAATAATGATAATAATGATTTAGGATATTTGCTATAAAGGCTTTGACTTCGTGTGATATGTGGAGCTGTCATTTGAAGTGGTTTGGCAATCCATAAAGCTTCAGTGAATACTGGTAGATACTGAAAAAAAATCAGTATATCTAAGTACGTGTTTAAAGACAACTATTTTGGCTTATTAAATATCTACGAAAAATGCATTAACAAATACAGATAACAGATTCAGTTCCAATTTTATTTAAATTGGATGTTTTTAAGTAATGGTTTTAAGCCTTAATTAAATTTTACTCTGTGTGTCTGATAAGATTTTAATGAGGACATAAAATATACAAAGAATTCAGTGTAAAATTGAGCCGTATACACTCAGACATGCATTAATTGGATTTAAATAATAATAATAAAAAAGTTTTTTCTTCGTTTATTTCGGATATCTCTGTTAAATAGAAAACCTAAATCTAAAATCGGGAATATTATGTTTCTCATGGAAACTTTGACAATTCGTTATCTCTTAGAAGAAAATATTTTTCACTATACAGTCACAAAGATGCTTTCGTACAAATAGCGTTTAAAGACGTTTCTTATTTAAAATAAGAAAGTGAGCAAAATAGATGTTTTGACGATATACTTGAAGCGATGAAAAAGATTCGTTTATTGACTAAAATGTGTCGCAAAACTTAATTCTGTATCAAGTTTAAATATTTTAGAGGCCATGTATTACATATTTTAGAGTATATATTTTAATTCAGGTATTGCATGCATAACCTGCATTTCCAAAACACTTATCTGGCTGTGTGGGAAAACTGATGCAGCGGTTCTTTAAATAAACCTAAGAAACGTGAGATAGTAATATTTATTTCTATGCATTTAAAAATAAAAGCCTTTTCCTAAACTGAATAACTCACGCTCTTTGCACAGGGCCCAGCATGTTCGCCCACGCCAAAGAGACATACTTACTAAAACATATACATAGCCTACTGTACTCACACACACACACAGACACACACACACGAAATTGTCCCCAAAAAGTATTACTCTTATTTGCCTGGATCATAATTTCTTACTTTTCCTGCTTCTATATTGGATTGGATTGTCTCTCACTGATGACATATGATGGTTTTTTACCTGTGTGAATTTTGCTTCAGGTTCTAAGTGAGGCTTATCCACGCCATTGACTAGTGGAGAACTCGTTGGTGAAAAATTACTCCTGTTAATAGTGCTCCATTCTTCTAGTTTGGCACTGGGATAGGACGGACTGTCACTAACTGGTGGGCAAAACAGAGACATGGAAGACTGGAGTCAGATAGGAGAAGCTTGGGCTACAGAACTGCCACAGCAGATGTTTTTCTGTATATACACTTGCTGTACTGCCAACCATCTAAACCCAACCGATTCGCTAAATAATACTGTTGTCAAGCGTCTACAAGCGTGTACTTACAGCATCGCCGTATTACTCAGACACATTTTCCATAAGCAACTTATGATCATGATGGCGTGTAACGTTCGCATGTTTTAAAGTGAGTCAAATAAATGAATCTCCCAAAGAGTTACATATATAGTAAAATACCGGTTCAAACGATGATACAAACATCAGAAATCTTTTTTGCATGGCTAATTCATCAAATAAAGCTCTCCTGTCATGGAGTGCTTTGTGCAATGACAAGGAACATTTACCAAGCGTCTTCCTGTGAGGACAAATTAGATTTTCTTTAACCGTTCCCCCTTTGTGCCTGATGGATATTATATTATACACGGTTCCTAAAGTTTGAAATTGGAAAAGCAAGCCCACCAGTGTTGTAACTTGAGAGGACCACAAAGAAGATTTTCCCCGTATCTTCACTGAATCCATGTTTTTTTGCAATGTATAAGGCAGAGGACATCGTAACGATGACATGTTTCAGTGTTTTTTTTACAG
>JAZGTK010020556.1:0-10940 GCA_036877625.1 Ambastaia sidthimunki
ACTTGCCCATAACAGATAGGAGAAGACTCAGCTATTAAATCACATGTGTGAGTGATAAAAATGATGGAGCATTTGTAGCTTGTTGCTAAAACAGTTGTTTATAATTTTAACTTGTCATGCACATGAAAAGAAAAACAACTCTACAAGCAAATTTCATGTTTTAAACAGAGATGGCAACAGAGAGACAAAAGTTATAGATAGCAGCTATGAGGCAAATTAAATTTGTTAAATTAAAAAAATGAATGATCCACAACTGTTGGTTTTAAGATGAACAATCAAATGGATTTATTGTTTAATGGTGGATATTAAAATTTTAGTTAAAATTAAAGTTATTTCCAAATGTGACCAGGCTTCACGTGCAATTTGATGTATTTTAAAAATGTTAAACTTTTTTTAAAGTTTGAAACACTTTTTATACTGTTGGCTGATAAAGAAAGATAAAGAAGACATGTTTGACCTTTACTGTCTCCCTGGAGACGTTTGGTCTGGGCTCGGTTATTGTAGGCCGAGGCCCTTTGAGGCAGAACCTTGATGGCCTGGTTAAAATTCTGAAGAGCAGCGGGCAGATCTCCAGACTCAGCAGCAGAAACTCCCTGTAGCTCTAGAACTTTCACTTGTTTCACCGGCTCTGGGTCAAAATCACTGTCTGCAGAAACAGAGACCAGCCAGACTTACAGTGTTCACACTGACAACATAATATTATAGTGTTCATTCTGTTATCCTCTTAAAGAAACCTTCTAATACCTACAACTATGACTGTGAGTATAAAAACCGTTATATCATAGATAAACCTGCCATAAAGAGGGACATTTTTGATTGCATTTTTAAGCAGGTTTTTTAAAAACAAAAACTGAAATTGAGAATTTGCTTGTCTGCGTTTGGAGTGTCAACAAAGCTTCATTTCCATTGTTGTTAACATTATTCTTTAAAGTTCTTACAATGTCTATACAGTCAGACAAAAAACTGAAATAAATATATAAATACATAATAAACAATAAACAGTTATTTAGACTATTTAAATACTCTTTCTGTATATGTTCAGAAGCCTACTGGTGTTAAATCATTACTTACATTACACTGTGCAATAAAAAAAATTGCAATAACATGTAAGTATGAGTTTTTTTTTACAGTAATGTATTCTTACCATCATCTGTCAGGTCATCTTCCTGGTTTAATGCGAGAATATCTCCAAAGGGACTGGGTGTTAAAGATGGCATGTAAAACTGCTTTGTCATGTGCTGAAGCCATGTTCTTCTATACAGTAGACCCAAAAAGCCTGAAGTGATGATTTTTTAAAGTTTCATTCCATGCTCTTTATGGGTAAAGGAGGAGTTGTTTCCAACTTTCTGCATGAGCCAATCGGAGGAAGGGGTGGAATCAGGGCTTTGATATGGTACAGCACACCACACATCTGTGTTATATTAAGTCAGCTGTTTGATGCTGAGGAATTGCTAGACTTTTTATTTCTAAAAGCCAATGCTAAGTTGCTTTTTAAAACCCTTTTTGTGTATAGCTCGCCCTCAGCCTTCTCTTTTTGTAATTACAATATGATATACAGTATAAACTGTTTTTTATAAACTATTGACTAAACCTTGACTAAAAAGCTCAAACCGATGCCTCAAATTATGAATTAGATGCTTAAACTGATGACTCACATGATGATTCAGATGCTTAAACTGATGACTCACATGATGATTCAGATGCTTAAACTGATGACTCACATGATGATTCAGATGCTTAAGCTGACTAATTAAATGACAAATCAGGTGCTCAAACCGATGACTCAAATGATGAATCAGATGTTTAAACCATCTAATCAAATGATGAATCAGATGGCCAAATACTTAAATCAAATGATGAATCAGATGCTTAAACCATCAAATCAAATGATGAATCAGATACTTAAACCATCAAATCAAATGATGAATCAGATGCTTAAACCATCAAATCAAATGATGAACCAGATGGCCAGACCCTTGAATCAAATGATAAATCAAATGGCCAGACCCATGAATCAAATGAATCAGATGGCCAAACCCTTGAATGAAATGATGAATCAGATGGCCAAACAGATGAATCTAATGATGAATCAGATGCTCAAACTGACAACTGATGAATGCAATACTCAAACCAACATATGAAATGTTAAAAATAAATGGTCAAACAATTACAAAAAATAAATGCTCAAAGAATGACATTTTAAGCAATGATCATCTTAAATATTCAGTATATGCAAATGTACATTTGTCCACATATACATTACTTTTGCAGGTGTCAGCAAAGTAAAGCCTTGCTAGAGAATGACAATGACCTCTTCAGTATTTGCACTCCTTATACAGCACTCCTAACAGATACACAGTCATTAAACTCACTGTGAATTAAGCCAATTAGCAATATCATATCATTGCTTTCCCTAGGAAACAATACATTTCTCAAGAATTGCTAAAAATTGACCTCAGCTTATTTTACACGTCCTAGTTGTCCACAAAAAAAGTTATTTTCCTCACATTTGACACAGACTGGATATTGTTGCACATGTTAACACAAAAAAAGGCATGATTTCCGCATC
Source organism: Ambastaia sidthimunki (assembly GCA_036877625.1). Classification (NCBI taxonomy): domain Eukaryota; kingdom Metazoa; phylum Chordata; class Actinopteri; order Cypriniformes; family Botiidae; genus Ambastaia; species Ambastaia sidthimunki. The sequence continues at coordinate 2,570 of JAZGTK010020556.1, forward strand.
TAATCCGAGCCTTTTCAGAATGTGAATTTAAACCAGATACAATTCTGATATGTGGACATCTGACCTGTATGTAAACGCTTGCATATCCGATTCTTGCTAGTAATAACATCACCGTTTTGTGATGGACATGGATATTGGTTACGGGCCATGTCTTATGTAATCGTAAACAGATGGGAGAGAAAATCAGATATGGTCAAAAGATCAGATCTGTGCATAAACCATTGCTGTGTAAATGCAGCCTTTCTCCCCATACAGTAGTTCACTTTGGAAATGATAACAAGGGGGTTGTTGGATCATTCCCCTGGCCACCTTCTGAAAACATTCATGTTGACAAATGAATGTGGAACAGAAAACACATCCCTTCGCCCCTCTACCACTGATACCCAACATCTGCACATCAGTCTCGTTTACATTGCAAAGCTTGTCAATTCAATTTCTTCTTCAAAGCAGATCAGTTTCTCTTTATTAGAACAGCAGAAACTGTCCACAAAAAGATTCATGAAGAAGCTTTAGTTTTGTAACAGAATTAAAGGCTAAATATAAAATTATATGACAAGCATTTAATTAATTTTTAATCAGTGGTTAGATATAGAGGAGACCAGGGCTAGTTAATGCACTTTTCATTTTAGTAAGCATTTCTCAAGTTAGTTTCTTTATAGGCACATAACTTAAAGCCCTGCATATAAAAAAGGAACTGAACGTTTTCAATGTTATTGCCCAGAAAAGGATACAGTTTATTGAACATGCACTGACCTTTTGTGACAAAATGCTCCCATAGCAGGGTAATATATATAAACTTGCACAGACCCGGTATTTAAAGTGCCCTTTATTTTTTAAGCTGAAGAAAAACTTAAGGGGACTTGACTCTGAAACAAGCAAGAGCTGAATATAGCAAACTGAAATGTTTAAAAATACATTAAGATTGTGAAAAATAACACCTGAGCAGGTTATTTTTACTGTAACTGTAATTTTATTCAATTGACTACATAATATTTTCGTATTATATTTACAGGAGTAAAACTGTGGCAACTAGCCCCAAGCTAGATATCTTAAAGTACAATAATTAAAGATGTCAATTATAAAAGAACATGCATCACTCAGCCCAGCATGACGAACTGACAATACAAATGAGCTCCTGCTAAGGACAGTGATGATTCATTTACACATTTACATAATATCAGCAGCACCAAACATGCAACACAGCTGGTGCCAGGATGCACAGTCACATTACAGCTGAAATTAAGTGAAATCAAGTGAGATTCCCGGCGCGCAGCTGGAATGACCATCAATCAAATAAAACTTCATTTCTGAACCACCAATCACAGTAAAACCCCTCTGCTAATGTTTAAGTACTTATGACTGTCATTAACATGAAAAATCAAGTATTAAATAAGAAAAGCTGATGTATTGAGGGTGAGATTTTTACTGTACTGTTGCTTGAAATGTCCAAGTGAAACACTCGTTCAGAGCCACATGAGGGAGCTCTGGGATTGTGATTTTTTCTTCCTATAGCGTCCCTCTCTTGTTCTACCACATATCAAACACATATCTTTTCAAAGGGTTAGAATCTGTTACCAGTTTATGGTATAATATTTTAATTCGTAGAGGCAAAATGCAAAATGGAGGCAAAACATCTGACACATAATGATATCAAATATTTTGCTGACAATAGCAAGACAACATAGGACCAATAGGTATTTATACTGAAAGCAAGGATACCAACTGTAAGGCTGTGCAATATATTGAATTTCGATTTCGATTTTGGCTCCAAACGATCACAAAAACAGTGATATCAACAAATACGATTATTATTAAAATAATTTTACCATATTACGTTTTGCTATTTTGTCATGTGTTCCGAATGACACGCGCACTTCTGCCGCGTGACGATGATGAATATCAGTAAGCCGGAGACTTTTTACATACTGTCCTATGTTTATTTATGTTAACTTTGGATAAAACGCGCATTTTAAGACAGGGTGATGATGATTTACTCGCGCTTCGTTTCGGCTGTGTTGAGTCGGCAGGCGCGCTCTATCCTGTTAGACTGTTAGAGCGCGTCACAGTCTTGTGAGAATAAGTGTGACGCAGGTGACGGAGAGCACGCCGATGCGCTGCAGTCTCAGTGACAGTCAGAGATGTTTGTGGAATTACATTCTCAAATAAATGCAGACAGTTTGAACCGGTGATTTCTTTTTTCGCGTCTGTTGATGTATTTCATAATTTGCTCTGAGATGAAGCAAATACATAATTTTTTTTTTTTTAAATAAAAGTTAAATTTGCGGGAATGGTTTAAATTATGCACAATCCCCGCAATCCCGCGCCGAAATTCAAGCTCTGCTATCTTATATGGGACATTTGAGTATTTACTTATTCAGTTATTTTAAGTAAAAGGAATGAAGGAAAATTTCACGTTCGCTGTTTTTTAAAAGCAATAAATGCAATTTTCCAGAGTCAATGAGCAATCGTGTTAAATAATCATGATTTCGATATTGACCAAAATAATAGGGATTATTTTTTTTTCGATAATTGAGCAGCCCTACCTACCTGTAGATTTTAAGCTTAGAATTGTTTAAGTTGTGTGTGTTAAGTTGAGTGTGTGTGTGTGTGTGTGTGTCCATTGTCTTGTGTGGTGCAGTGTGAATATAAACATTAGCAGATTCTATTGCAGCAAATGTCACTGCATCAGCACCACTTTCCTGATTATGTCAATACTAGCTGACATCTGTGCGTTCACAGACAATAAAGCCGAGTCTAAAGAGATTGAACGTGGCTGCAGGACAAGAGGGAAATTAAGAAGGAATAAAGGAAAGTTGACCTCAGAGACAAACACTAGCTTTGGAGTTCTGGGACAAACAAACTATTTCTCATTTATTCTCAACAGATGAGTGTAGAAACACACACATATCCAATTAAATCCAGTATAGATTCACACCTTCTGCGGACAAGAGTGGATATATTTAGAGAGTACAGCGAGAACTGTGTTAGAAGAGACATTGTGCAGCTGTTTGCTACTTTACAGTATGTACAGCTTGGTAGAGCCATACTTAAATAAATAAAAAATTAATTTCAGGAATCTAAAAGATTCTCATGACTTAAAATTAAAAAAAAATGTCCCTACAAGGTCAAGATTTACTGCTATTACTACAGGGCTATTTACTGCTAGGACATTTGGTCCCCATTAAAGAGGGATTACCAGGATCTACAGTATTATGTGAATTCTGTGTAATGGTGATTTCTGTGGATCTCTGATAAAAGTGTTGAAGAGGAATTTGAGGGAGATGAACTGGAAAAGGAAAAAAAAATCAAATGACCGCCCACCTGACAATTATGTAATCTATCAACAAAACTAGGCCATTTAAGAAGACGCCCCATGAAAGAGATCGCTTGCTGAAAACAGATTCATGTCTGACATATTTATGTGACATATGTCTGAGTAAAACAGGATTAAACATTATAAAAAAGTATAAGATAAGATTTTATTTTATTTATGGACACTCTCTTTTGAGGAGGACTTTTGATGGGAAGTAGAGGTTTAAAATCTAGCTAATATTTCAGGTAAGCTTTACTGAAGTTGCAGTAAGCAATTTACAATAACATGCAATTACTAGTAAGGCATAATATAATACATCACTAATGCTTTTTAATTCATTATTATTTTTATAATGTATTATTGCACAGGTTTTAAGTGCTAACCCAACTATCTCCAAGCCACTCCATCAATCACACATCACCTCATAGACATTAATAAATTAGCAAAAAAATCACAGTTTCTGTTACTAAAGTAGTGGCATGGTGTGGATATCGTTTTAATCCTTCCGGGCTCATGTTGTGTATTGAATATGTGGGAGAATCTGACATCAAAGCCTTTACTAGCTAATCCATGTTGGTCCCATGGAGTTGAACAGAGATTTGGGAAGTTGGGTACCTGGGTGGTACCAGTGCAGTGCTAAAGGGTGGCTGTCATTGGCTATGCAGGGACACTGTGAGAAGGATTAAAGCCGAGTAATCCGCTTAACAAAAAAAACACACACGCACACGCACACACACACACACATACAAAAACCAAAAACCTTTTATAGCATCTTAATATAACCTGTCAGTATTCTACCCTGTAGTTTGTCTCCGTGCCTCTAGAGGCCCCCTGTGTTCCCCACTGCCTTAGTTTATCCTTGTGTGTCCTTGTTAACAATATTTACTTCACCTGTGTGTCCTTATTAGTATTATTTGCCTCACCTGTGCTGTTTTCTTTAGAGTATTTAGTTGTGTTTGTTCCCATTGTTCACTTGGTTCACTCACTTGGTTTTTGTGAATTGTGGCCGTTACTGCCGGTTTTTCCAAGTGCTTCCCTGTCTCGAATAAGGTTTTTCAAGTTGTCTGTTTTGTTTTGGCCTTTGTATTATTGCCTTATGTTTTATTTTCTCCCCTCATGAAGTTGTTTGTTTTTGTGTTTAACTTTGGATTATCTCTGTTATTATAAATACCTCGATCTGAGAAGAACCTCTTATTAATCTTAAATAAATCATCTTTACGTTGAACATCACCCTGTTTTATACTTTTGTCAAGCTGAGTTATCTTAAAGGGCAGCATACTGTATTTTGCTGTCTATAGTTTGTGAAAAGTATGCTGTAGGTATAGGTAGCTTGTTTGGTTTTGGAACACAGCCACTCTGTGTAGGTTGAACTGCCATGATTTCCAGCATTCAGATGGTACTTTGCTGGAGTGATGTCTTAGAAGCTCTCTAGTCTTATAAATATGAGTGATCACACATACAGAAACATTAAGTGAGAAAATGTGATATTAGAGATGTTTTGAACATAAATGTATTTATTTTTCAGTAATGTGATGCATAGTGAGCGACGTGTCATTACACAGTATGAACAGTTTTTGGTTCACCTAAAAATTGTGGAATTAAAGTGGAACTATCTGAGGAAAACACACGTTGCATTTCTGCTCCCTCATTTCAATGGAACGAGCGTTTGAGATAAAAGTGCAAATTAGGTTTTATTCAATCTCTCTTTAAACAACTTTAGCCTACAAAAAGTTTTCAGATTTAAAATGAAATCACTGAATGAAACTGAATGTTTTACTTATTCTGAGGTTAAAACGAGCTTGTGTTTTAAGCTCAGAAAGTATAAAAACATGTTCTATAACATCCTGAACGTATAGTTTTAACAACTTATGAACTTTATTCAGTCTACCGAAGTCATACATTAGCTTTGTGTGTAGAACATTTAAAATTTAAGATAGGGCTGATATTTATCTGTTATTTACACAAAAACATCTCCAATAACTGTGGAAGAAAGAATTTTCTTTCTTCCACAAGGAAATAAAAAGGAAATAAAAACATAATTTTCATATTTAATTCTTTAAGGAGGGTTTTAGTGTTCAACATTATATTTTAAGAGACTCCCAACCATTCATTAGAAGCGTGAACCCTGGCCACAAGCTCCAGTTAACAGCTGTGTGCATGTTGTCTCGCCGCGGTTCAAGTGGCAATCACAGACTCACTGCTGTCTGAGTAATGCATGGTGATTATGAATGTTTGTCCATTAACATGGTCATATAATCTTAGACTCTTTTCACTGTGCAGAATAAAAAACAGCCTGTATCTGTTTGTCACAGTCAGTTTTATAGAGCACCAGTGTGTGTGTGCGTGTGTGTGTGTGTGTGCGCGTGTGTGTGCATGCTCACCTGTGTCCCTCAATCTCTCCAGAGATTGGTGGTCATTTTAAGGTCAAAGGTTCAACCGTACACAAGCACAGTAAAAGAATCATGTCTGGAAGTTTTTTAAATTAAAAGTCGAATGAGATTTTTCTCATTTCAAGGTACAAAAGATAGTTAGCATTTTTGCTAAAGGGCAAAAGCTGACTGTCTAAATAAATAAAGAAATGAACAGATAAATAAAAAATAATAAAAATTGTGGCAGCCTCTAATCCATATTTATGTGGAAGCCTTTAATCTGTAATCAGTGAATTCCAAGACGGTTGTTATTAAAACAACAAATTAATAGCTTGGGTATAAATTAATCCACATAATTTTGCCCAATCACCGAAGTGATAAACAGCCTAAAACTTATGCAGGCCTAATGCAATCTATTGCTTGTTGTATTATCTAGTTAATATATATATTGATTTACACTATTGACATTGGTTTCAGATGTTTTTCTTTGCAATGGCAACACAATAAAATTGAAAATAAAAGGGTTAATCTTACATTTATGATTTCAATATTTAAGTAAATATTTTCATTAAAGTGGGAATCTGGGGTCTGTATATTTATTTCTTGATTCTAATGGACTTCAATCACTTACCATGTTTGGTTTCCAGTATGATGAGAAGATTCATGCAGACAGAGCTGGACAGGTATGGCTGTCAGTGGGAAGGGAAAACCATTGAGAGCCGCTTGGAAAAAGCTTCTAGCTTGGACAGAAGTCATACAGTGACTAAAATAAACCTTTTTAAAGATGCAGTGTGTAATTTCTGTGCCACTTGTGTCACCAAAAGGAATTGCTAAAATAATGACTGTCTTCATGCTAAAATTCAGTTTTGTGAAGGCAGCATAGATACATCCTTTGTTGTCTATCCCGCAATCCTTTGCGTGTAGTTTGGTGGTTGGTTAAAATAATAATAGACTGGTTTAACAGACAGGTTTAAAAAGTGAATTACTATAATAATAATGTCTATTTGTTTATCATAATAGTAGTAGTAATTATTATTAATTTTCAAATCATTAAATTTTTACAGAAACATTTGAACTGTAGTCGCTATTTGTTTTGTTTGTTATTTGCTTGGTTTTGTTTCAATAAGTATTCAGATCAAAAAAATTATCTGAAATAATTTGGGGTGACCCATACTTGAAATTTATCCTCTGCATTAAACCCATCCAAGTTAGTGCACACAAATTAGATGTAATGAGTTCTGAGCACATACAAAGCAAACCGTCAACACACACCTGAAGCAGTGGGCAGCCATTCACTGCAGCACCCCGGGAGTGATTGGGAATAAGGCCTCAGTTGTATCCTGCCGGCACTGGGAATGCTAATATATAAACTAAATGAACTATGATATATATTATATGATATGAACTAAAATAACTATAACATTAACTATTATAGATAATATTTGATGTTTATTGTAGAATATGAGTTTTGACCAATAAGATTTCAGCATAGACAGGCCTACCTAGTGAATAGAAGAGGTTTTGGTTAGGTATGGTGCATGGGTGTCTTGTTTAATGTGATGTAACAGTGCCATGTGTAACGGTTTTCTTTTCCTACATACAAAGACACTGATTTTACATTAGTCACATGCTGTGGCATGACATGATGACTCACTGACTTTTGGAGCCTATAAGAAAATGACTGGCTGAATGGATTGCTCTGCAGAAGTTAAATAAGTAAATTCAAACACTGATAATAACACCTGGTGAAACCCCATTTGTCATGATTACATTTGCTTTAGGTGAAGTAATATACTTATTATTCTGTCTTATTTTTTATATTCAAATAATTCATTTATGCAAATGACCCTGCAGCAGTAATGAATCATCCAGTTGAACTTGAGGACAGTGTGTTGAATGTGAACCCAAGTAAAGAGGAATTTATCATGGGGCTACTTCAAGAGCTTTATCACTGCCAATGAAAATGGCTTGAATGCCCTCTAAAAAAACAAAAACTATTTGTTTTCATGTCATTCTACAGCAGAATTTTATGCAAATGCCAAAACATGAGCTTTACTCAGTCCAAATAAGTCAATCAGAGCATTTCAGACAAGGTTATAGTGTATAACAATGATATAACAATGTAATTATTAACAGGAACTAATAAAAAGTCAATATCTAAACTTTCAAAGTTAATTGCAATTCAAAAGATGATTTATGCCTTTATTTTGACCCGCACATGGAAAATATGACATATTCTTTTCTTTTTTTTCACCTGTCAGCCAGTTTGCCATCTTTTTGTTAGAAGTGCAAATTGCATTAGGATTAGAGCTCTCACCTTATCTGTAATTGTGAGATAAAAACTTTCAGCTTCAGCAATCAGAAAGTCTTCACCTTGTCTATGTCTACAGTCAGATAACATAATTTGAGCCCTTCTGCAGAAGTACATGTATTTCCTATTTTCTAAAAGATCTCATACTAATATACTAATATACTTTAGTTATCCTGCATCGACAGCTCTCTGCCAACTAGTTTCTGTTGCTCGGCAACAAATGTATTGTCTGAATAAACTTTAACACTGTTTAGACACACCACTTATTGAAATGTTCAAACGTCTAGACTCGCTTTAATTTTTCCTCCTTTTAGTGTGTTTTTTGTTATTTATTTTACAGAAGTCTTGATACAGTGCATGGTTATATAGGTTAGGTCA
>JAZGTK010020557.1:0-10939 GCA_036877625.1 Ambastaia sidthimunki
TTTAGCATGAGGGATATAATATACAGTTTGTGTCTCAAAATGGTCAGTTATTGTCCTGTGAATTGATCTGGTTGATGTATATCAGTCACTGGTTGTTTTCATCACTTCAACACTGGTATGTTTGTTTACTGTTTGTGTGATGTGATGTTTTACTGGAACAGGGTACATTTATTCCCCTCACTGCATTTCACTCATTTTTACAGAAAAACAGAAAATCTGTGTGTGTACATGTATGTCGGTGTGGTTTATGAGGGCACAAATGTGTACAATGACATATATAACAATGTAAACATGGTTTACAAGGGCACTTCCTGTGTTCTCGTAAAGGAAATGGCTTTAAAACAGGCTAAATGGTGGGTGTTGTTATTATTTGTTAAATGCCAAAAGCTTTCAGTGATGTGGGGTTAGGTGAAGGGGATAGGAAATTTGGTCAGCTCTATGGAGAGTCCCCATTAATCGTGTGTGTGTGTGTTCAGCTAGTTGTGAAATATTCATGAGAAGGTAACAGAGCTGATCTGATGCTGGATAGTTTACAAAGACACTGAAGGTATATTTCACTTCAGGCCTCTTCTCAAACATACTAAATGCTTTCAAGTTTTATTCAGTGAGGTGAGGCTACAAATTAAAATGTTTTGATCAACCAAGCTGTTTTTATTACAGTGCATAATATATGAAAAATGCCACACAGAATTTTTTTATGATGAGAGATCAGAAACATTTTTCAGTTTAATTGTGTTTCTGTTGCTCTTTTTTGCCCAGTATTGTTTTATAACCCTCAGCACTCCACCGTGGATCGTTTAGATGCTTAGCCTACTTCATTTATTATGTTAAATGTGCAGTTTGTTTCGATGAACTTTGGAATGCTATCAGATATGTTAAACAGGACTGGCTTGCTAAGCAAACTTGGCTGACAAACTTGTATGTCAATGCCAGTGTGATTAGTCAATCAACACTCGTCACCGGTCGTCACAAGCAGCTTTTAATGCAATAGACGTAACGCACAATACAGACTTTATTGTTATCTTATTATTAATCCACTATATATATGCTCACAATTAAAAGAGCTTATTTAAAAGAAATCTTTTTTGACAAAATACCTCCTTTAGATATGTGATCTGAGCCTCACATATGGTTTGGTTCTGTTCTGTTGTAATTTGTCTAGTTTTGAACACCAAAAGATTTCGATTTATGGTCTTAAAAAACAACTGAACTTTATAATTTAGGTTTTAGGACTTTGTAATAAAAAAAATTGCAAAAATTTACCAAAAAGTTTTTGGTATGTTTAAGTGGGTTAAATTGTTTGGTAATTGTAAAAAAATAAATAACCTTATTGTTGTATTTGAATGTATTATATTGTGTCTCTACCATCTTTATATATGCTCTACCATCTGAGCTACAGGAACATGTAGGAAAACGTAAATGCTGATATTAGTACCTGTATTTGGATTTTATGTTACTGTCAGGAGGTCCAGTTGTTCTGTGTTGATGCTAATGAAGAACTGTTGAATTATGGGTCATTGAGTTTATCAGATAATTTGAAAATCACATTCAGGTCGCTTGCAGCAGCATCATTAGCACATCTTTTGAAGTAGCTGTGTGTGCGTTTGTGTAGTAATTAACAATCTTTATGATTAATTATTGAACAGAACCTCCTGTTACCAGGGCGACAAATGACAAAGCTGTAAAATCTGCCTTAATATTATAAGCGTTCATATTTCGGATTGAATGTTAATACAAAATATAACTGATATATAAATTTTAATTGAAAAAAAATATTGTAAAGTTTACCTGAGTTTTTCTTTACAGATGTGTTTATACGATTTACTCTTATACACTGGGCAGATGTTTACAACACTCTCTGAATGACACCAGACAGGAGCTGATAGTCTACATCACACCATCTGAGCCACTGTTTTTTTATTTAATGAAATGTTTTTTTAACCTTAATTTACAATTCCTCTGTTAACGTTTGAGACCGGCCTCAGCCGTCCGTGAAGCGAATCGTTTTTGGGAGCTGTTACGCTTTAATTGGGTGAAAATGAGCAGGGTCTTTGTCCCCATGTGGGGTGTATGGGAGCCCTCGGGGTGTGGCTGTGGGGGTAGGGGCATAAAGCACATCCCCCTTTCATGAGCAAACACACACACACGAGGTTTGACATTTACTGATCCAGACATGAGCAGCTGTTCATTAGTTAATCTTCTCGGTGGCCCCACACCATGCACACACATAAAATTCCTCCTTTATTCCATTCACTTAAACACCTGAACCAGGCCAGTCAGTGTAAACACTGCAGTTTATTCCAAATCTGTCTCCTCTTATAGACCAGAACATATAAACTATATTATGTAGTTACTCTGAAATGGATTAAGAAGGTCATTTGTGTGCGTTCATACATTTTGTACTGCCAGCAAAATGGACACAAATTGTGCAGTTTAAAAATGTCAAATAAATCTCTTTAGGTCTTGAATCTTGAACAGGAAATGAAATCAGAGCACACCTGTGATGCTTTGACCTCAAAAAGTCCCAGAGTGGTTTCCATCCACTGTATGAGTGAGTTCTGAACCATAATACTGCTTCGTTTTTAAATACGGTCACAGTAACAGAAGATTTTGCACACATTACCTTGCTGAATTATTGACTGGAGAGATTCTGTCTAGAATGTAGCTAACAGACCACAGCAGCTCATAGATGCTCGTGGTTCTGTGTTTGGAAAATCCATCACTCTTTCTCTTTCAGATTTTCACTTTGTTGTCTGGATGGAATTTGTGGTATTTCTACACTGTCTTTTTCTAAGCATTAGCTGGTATGTAGGGCTGGGATTCCCCATCTGTAGCCGGTAAACAGTCACAGACTTCATCTTGGCACACACCTCCAGCTCTGTTAACACTTTAAAAACCTTATTTCGCACACACGCAGGCTCAGATTTTCTTTTTCCTTCGGAAAGTGCGATCTGAGAGTCTGATTACTGATCTCGTGACCTCTAAACTTTGACCTGTCTGTATTTCCTTACAGGTCCAGGAGAAGTGGAAATTCGTTGGCTTTAGAAGCATCTTAGGAAATGAATGTGAACTCGGAAGGTAAATGATGAGAACTTTGGGCTTTTATAGATGCATGTTATACCGTCAAACCAATGAAAACATTCTGTAAACGTAACAAAATAAAGCTTTTCCCTCAATAGATGATTTATTGTCTCCTGTGAGCCTGGATCAGATTATAGCTTCTGTAGGCATCTTTTTTACTAATTATATACCGTGCATACTTTCAAAGTGGTCCGGTAGGAAGTTTTACAGGCTGTTGACCTGCTTTTATGTTTGCACTGCATGTAATGGTGTTTTTCTTACCCAGCATGCTTTGCAGTAGTACATACTGCAGTAAAGAAAATGAGGCTTCAGCAGGTGGAAGTTTCCATTGTTGTACTATTTCTTTGTTGTGGTTAAGCAGAAGCTGGGTGCATATAGGTTTCACAAGAACATAAACGGCACTTGACCAGGCCATTTAGTTTCATAATAAAAAGCCAAAGTCAATCACTGTAGGCACTATAAAATGACTAAAGAACACGTACGGTTGTTTTCTGTATTTGTTGATGTATTAGAGCGATGTCCTAAGTTGTGATTTGAGCAAATTATAAATAGAGCAATAAAATGTTTATGTTGTTTAGTTTTAGTTTAGTTTTTAGCGTGACTTTTGTCATGTTGAACTTTTTGGAGTGATGTGGCAGTCTAACTCCTGCAACACAGCCAAACATTGTAACACAGCGTTCAAAGTTCAGACAATTTAAACTCTAAATGTGTTTACTGCTGACACTTTGAAGCACAGCCACTGGTTATTGGATCATCTTCATGACGTACGATTGTGTTGGACTTTAAAGAATGCAAAGCCTTTTTAACAAATAAGTGTATTTAAAGAGCACACAGATTATATAACATAATATGCTATGAAACAAAGTATCTTTTATCTTCAGCTGGTTTATTGCTAGGAAACAATTTTGTTGACAGCTGAATAACGCTAAAGGCTAACAGTGTTGGTAGTTTAAGACATAAGTTGGATTGGACCTGGTGTTTTCCTGTAAATGAAGTGTACAGTCTCTGATTTCAGATAATTTCTTTTCAGATATTTTGTTTAGTTGTATCTCTTAGTCTCTGATGGGATTCTGCTGATTGGAAAGTGAAAGTGAGATCAGAATAATTTAATTCCCCTCTGGTGTTCCCGAGAATATTTCTAGGGAAGATGTTGGGAAAATCTTTTCACCTCATGACTTATCAGCATCTCTGTTCATTGACTCAGTTTGAAATATCAGCCATCTCTGTTATGTGTTGCTTTAGCTATATATAGTTTCATCTTATTGGACCGATAATAATTAGGCCAAACATGCCATTTAGAGAAGGGCATTATGGGATTTGTGTGTTTGTTTGCTTGGGTCTTAAATACAGTTTTAGGGGTCTGTTGACGTCAGTTTGGACTTGTCTGATTGTTGTTTAAAAGAGTCTTATTGTGTGTTTTTATCTGTGGATTTGGCTAAAAATAGCAGCAATAGTACAAGGGCTAAATACACAATAGAATTATTTTACACACACACACAACAAGCGGCTAAAATCTCTTCCTCGTCTCTTACACTTCCGCATTGTGTGTGTATGTGAGCTCAGGCTAGCTGCATCGTGCCTGCGTCATCCGGCCCCTTCATTCATGAAAAGCGTGACGTGTTCAGCCCCAGCGCATCTGACGCCCACTCAGCCGCTGCAGCTGTAGAGAGAAGCATCTCTCTCTCTCTCTCTCTCTCTCTCTCTGCTGGAGGAGGATCGCGCATCGCAGCGCTGTCGGCTGTGAGTAATCCACTGCAGTGTGTTTGTTGCAGCTGCATGTTACTGAGGTTTGTCTTCAGTTCTGTGTGTGTGCTGTCTGTATTTATGTACATGCTGTGTTTAAATGCTCCTGTGGTATTATCTGGCACGCTGATGCCTGTTTGGGGTTGAAGATGACTAAGTTGCAGGCATGCGTGTTAGGTGCGCATTTGAGCTATATTTATCCCGTGTTTGATGCGACGGCTCTTCTCTTGCTGCCCTCTGCTGAAGGACAGAGAGAGCCAAAAAGGATCTGCCGGTCCACCACACGTGCATGTGCACACAGCTTCATGACTGCTCGCAGGGGAATCGCATTTCATGCGTTTATAAAACCGTATAAAGCCTCAAGTTTTAAACGTGATGTTGTTTGGAAACCATTAACAGAAACTCTACTATGATCCTGACTTGCTTATGCCGCATCCCACTCTTTATTTCACATCACTGCATGTTTCTTTTTGTTGTTATTGCATGTAAATAATGTAAATCGGTCCCTCTGATTGTCACACAGATAAATGTGTTGCAGTTTAGGGATTCAGTATATGAGAGCTCATCCATCTGTTACGCAGTTGAGATGCAGGAGAGCAGCGCGGTCGGTTGCGTCCACTGCCACTAAGCACGTTTATATAACCTCACGCTGGCAGACAGAGGTTTAAACCAGGAGAGAGAGAAGAGAACGAAGGCCACAAGGAAACGGCTAATATAGAAAAATAGAAGAGCTTTGTGTTTGTATGTGTGTGTGTTTGAGAGACTGTACAGCCTGCAGTGGCTAATGGAAGTGCCAATGTGAAGTATTGATTATTTGCCTGTTATAGAGGAAGGTTTTTAAAAGCATCGGGAGGGGGGAGAGAGAAGAAAGCATGAAAGTGCCTATAATCTTCAGTTGTGGCCTTCAGTATGCCTGTTTTCTCTGTGCCATTATAATTGTGTGTGTGTGTGTGTGTGTGTGTGTGTGTGTCTTCTGTAATATGCATTATCTGGCTGGGTTTATTTCCTGCTGTGTGTCGTGTTAAAGGGGGAGGAAACTGATTGTTTGGAGGAGGCAGCTGATCCAGTGTGGAACCTCTCCTCCTTTCTTCATCTTTCTTCTCTTCCTCTTCTTCTTTTCTACCTTCCTCCTCTCATTCTTTCCTCTGATCATCTCATTTTCTGCTCCTCCTGTCCTTTGTTGTCACTGAGATCTTTTCCCATCAGAACTGGGTTGATATCGGTCTGGCTTTTCCTTCTCCTTACTTCCTCTCAACTTTCATTCATTATCTTTTCTCCTCTCCTTGTTATTTTCATCCTTCCGTTTTTGTAATTGTGACTAAACGTATTCAAATTGACGCAGCGTCATTCTGACTTGTGATTGGTGGATATCAGCCTCACCATCTCGCATACGTTACTCGTGTGGAGTAGGACGTCATGATCGTGGTTCCTCAGAGCGTCACAGCCCCCGGGAGCCAGTGGGATTCGAGGCTCTGCTGCTAGTCGTGACGTTGGTCCAGGATTGTACGTGTCTCTTCAGTCTGTTTTTAGAAGACACCAGAATTTCTGCTAACATGACTCACTGGTGCTCCCACAAACCATCAGACCTGTAATGATCAACACTTACGTCTTCTGTGACTGAATGTATACGTGTGTGTAGGAGGAAAGAGTTGGTTCAGCATGGTTCTGCTGGGTTTGATCATTAGAACCAAATGGCATCGACTAGTTCACATCTAGACTCTAGGTCACATCTAGGTTTGACCATTAAACAAACGTGTAACGCAGTAATGGTTTTAGAATAGTTTACAGTTTCAAAAATCACATCACTTTATTGTGATGTATAACATTTCTGTGATATTCTGTGACACTCATAGCATGCTAAAGGTCAAAGTGACTCCAGCTGAGTCTCCATCAGTCTGCAGGTTGCTGAAAACTGCATTCAGGTCATTGAATTTCAATCAGAAATGACTGTGCAGACTCTGATCCAAAACCCAGAATAAACTCAAATCACTTCACGTTTCAAAACTCTGACCGTGTGTGTGTGTGTGTGTGTGTGTGTGTGTGCGTGTGTTCTTTCAACTCTTTCAATTTTAACAGTTATTATAGATTTAAGCATGTTTCTTATTTTTGCCGTAACTTGATGCAACTCACTAAATTAAATGTGCACATAATGTTAATGTCACAACGTGTTTGAAACGTCTGTGCATAACATTTTATATATCGTTCTGCAAGCTATGTAAAGTACAGTAGGTATTAGATACATGCTGTACCATACACAGTAGGCTATTAATAATCATTTTAAATGTAACACTAAGATATAAAATGTCTTAAGACACTTGAGTAATGAATGTCTAATCCAGTACGAGTAACAGATTTCAGACCAAAAACCAAAAAGCCATTAGGATCACAGGACAAACCGTATCAGCTAAGTGGCTTCACAGTTTGTCTAAATGAAGAATTTAGGCAAAAATGTTATCAACTCGATTTCAGTCGAAGGTGGAAAATCCTTTTCTGAATCAGTATTTTTGTCTTTTTCAGTAAAACACAAAACACAACTTTACTTTAGAAAGCAAAATGGCATAAGACATTCAGACTGAATGTACTTTGGAATAATTTTGTATTATCATATTAGCAATATTTTTTCTCTTGTTTCGAGCACAGAGGAAATTAAATTTAAAATCTGAACAACTGTCCCAACATCTCGGTAACTCATTTCTGGGGATATTTAAGACGGTAATTGGCTGACAATTGGCTAAAAAAATCTTAACAACTCTATTATAATGATCAATGATGAAATTGTTGTTGTCCTGAGGGATGCTGAGACTCAGGTGCTGCTTGGATATACTTTGTGGTTTGCATTGTTTCCGGTGATTGATTGGTCAGTCACATCTGCCAGTCATGAGCTCTCAGCGTGTGATTGGAGGAGGGGCAGACAGGGCAGATCAGATTAATAGTGCTGTGGGGAGATGTGAGTGATGGAGACTAAATTGCCTCTTTGTTGTGGTAGTAGCAGCTGTTCTCTGTGTGTCCGTGACCCCGTAACATACACACAAGCAAGAGTGTAGCTTAAGAATGTTAACATGTTAGTTTTAACGACTCGCATCAGTAAGCTGGCAGTTCATTGCTTCACAGGAAGAAACTGAAGACTGTTTTCAACATTGTTTCAATTTTTGTTGCATTGTGACAAGTGAGAATCAAAGTCTGAAAGTCACAGTCTTGGGCTGCATTTTCAGTCAGATGTCATGTGTATGATGTGTGAACCAGGCATGTTTTGTGAGACACGCATGATGCCCCGGGGAAAAGAGCTTTTCTTAATGAGAGCTGCTGGAGGGGTGTGTGTGTGTGTTTGTGTGTGTGTTTGTGTGTGTGTTTGTGTGTGTGTTTGTGTGTGTGTGTGTGTGTGTGTGTGTTTACTTAACCATATATTAGAGACAAATTTGAGCAAAATCTGGCAAATATAAGCAAAACATCCTTTAAGGATGTCCTTATTTGTAAAAATATACTTAATGTTTTGTTGTTAAAATGCATGAAGTGTTCTGCTTGGATTAGTGTTGGAGTGTGGGTTCGGATTAGCTTATTATTTATAACTAGCTGTGTATAAAAACAGTAGAAGTCTGTGGAATTTCCACATTTAGACAAGTAAACGTGTGCATGTTTTAATGAAGCTCTACACGCTACCTCATACATGTGATCCTTCTGTGTTTGTGTATCTTGATGGATGTTATTTACATGAGAGCTTGCAGCCTTCGGGTCATTATGCGTGTGGGGTGTTTGGCATCCGTCTGGGGCTCAGAGCAGATTGTGATGCTCTTTGTGTCTTTAGGATTATTTACTCATGTCAGATACGGGGTGGGGGTGGGTGTGTCTCTGTCATCCGTCGCCCGGAACTCGATCCGTCAGCCCCACCAGCTGCCCCTTCCCCCCTCATGCATCTCTGATGCAGGGCGACCGGAGGCGGGTGTTTGTGGGCCGTTGTTCTCAGAATCATCTCCATATGCTTCTTGTGTGTACAACAAGAGTGTTTTAGTACACTGTGAGTTCTCCGTGGCCCAGATCAGCACAGAACAGTGGCACTGATGGTTCTGTACAGAACACATCACACCAGCAGAACGGACTCATGTGAAGCAAGATACACTCAGTAAAGCCAGATTAAAGGATTATGTCTTGATAAATCTCTCATCTTCCTGTATGTCTGACTCTGTTTATACTGCATTTCTGTTTTTTTTAGATTTTTTTTTTTTACTTTTTCTTGTCTGAAATCTGCATGTACAGATGTTACTTTCAGTGCTTATAACAATTTATAAAACAAATAGTTTAAACCCTCAATTTTCTGACTGGAGAACACAATTAATTTTTATTTTAATATTTTACTATATATTTAATATTCTACATTTTATGGATTATGGATTCAAGTCATCTAACAATCTCAATGCCCAAACTGGAGTTTAACATCTACAATCAACTTTATTTGTATGTTTTTTGAGAGTCGTAAAAACAAAGAAAAACGTACGACAACATACAAATAAAGTTGATTGTAGATGTTAAACTAAAGTTTGGGCATTGAGATTGTTAGATGACTTGAATTTTTGTGAAAACCTAAAATTAGATGATCTGTCACATGTTTTGCCTGTAGTTTGTAATTAGCTGGTACTCATTCGACTCATTTTACCAGCACTGGTCACATTTTGTAATGTAATGTGTAGTAAATTAATCATACCTGCATGTGTTCATAAACATGCTTACAAAATCCATTAAGAATGTTACTGTCATTAGTCATGGTGACCATTGGAAACAGGTACAGTAAGTACAGTAGATGAAGTATCGGTTGGACAGGAAGTGCATCTATGAAGTCCAGAGATCATTTATTGCAGCGCCGCCATCCAAAACCATGAATAATTCACAACGGTTCAGATTCACGTTGCCTGGAACAGAATGTTTGTTCTCGGCAATGACAGAACCAGAACCCAGCGGGATCTAGAAGGACACAGATCTAGAATCAGATGTGATACAGAACTAAACCGTCATCAGGAGTGTGTATGTGAGTGTTGGCTGTGTGTTTTTTGCCCAGGCTTGTGTTTTTTCCCTTCAGACTGTAATTCAGAGCTGGAGTGGAATTACACACACACACACACACACGGGTTACTTGAGAAATGCTCTCTGGTTTCTGCTGCACTCTCAGCTGTGTGGTGAGACACACATCTGCATTATTGATGCTTCTGCTGTAGATCCATCACCACTTACCCACCTGTGCCAGTTCACCACACATAAATACCCCACCATCACTCTCATCTCCCACAAATACCCTCATATTACTCCTCATAGTGTATAACATTAATACTCCACAGATATATTTACTCCTTGCAAATACCACATGAACACCATATGATGAGGTAATAAGACCATTAAGAATGTGACAAAATTATTGTCATGAAAATTATGATGTAATCAGCGATTAAAAGTACAGCCGGTCATTAATTACAGTAATTTAAGTCTTACAGTCTTAAAATGCACAACACAAAAGCGCTTCTCACTTAATTTTCAGTTGGACATTAGGAAGTTTTTTGACTGATTCATTGAAAATGACACAAGCAGTTCATTTGTGATTTCTAAACATGTGGTTTGATTGGTAGATGATTCATTATAAAGACACATGGACCTGTTCTGCAGGTTATGTTACTATGTTTTGTTTGTCTGTAGTAGCTAGGAGTTACATTTTGTTTGTATGTTTGTTTAATGATCAGTAGTGATTGAAAATACAGCAGCAGTTGTTTTACATACATACATACATATATACACACACACGCACACACAAATTATGTATTAGATAGATAGATAGATACATAGATACATAGATACATAGATACATACATACATACATACATACATACATACATACATACATACACATATGATATTACATGATATATGTATTGTATTAACAAGGGCACTTCATGTCAGAAACAGTTGCAGATTCTGGTTTAGACTTTAATGCAACACGTTTTGGGGGAGTTGGTCCTGGTCATGGGCTTGCGTAGCAGCAGATTATAGGATATTCAGCGCGTGTGTGTGTGTGGGTTGCTAGCGATGTGAAAACGGGAAGCAACGTGTGCCAGATGTTCAGAGCTTATAATACACA
>JAZGTK010020558.1:0-10938 GCA_036877625.1 Ambastaia sidthimunki
ATGGTGTAAAGGTTTTCCACAACGAAACATTGTTTATATGAAGGAGCTACAGTGTGCGGCAACCGGTGTTTCTGAGACATAATCAGACCACCGCAGTTAAACCACTTTATTTACTGAAGAGTGATCGAGGCAGGCACTTAATCCAAACGCAGCCGCTTTAGTGGTTTACTTCACATAAGCAGTACAGCAGGACACAGAAATATTTATACTCCTGTTCAAGTTTATATACAATCTCAAGATCTGACCTGATAGCTAGCTGAGCTCTCATGACTAGCAGTCCTGCCTGCTGACAGATAAACTGTTCATGTTTTCTGATGACATTTCAGATGTTTAAAGGAATAGTCCTCCTCAAAAATTTTACACAGTTTTTCAAAATGCGTGTTCACACAAGTTCATAGTGACCAGGAACGATCAAGTTCACTACTGCCCTAGATTTTCAGTCTTCTAAGGCCAAGAATAGAATGACTTTAATTTCGGTCTGTTCACAGCACAAACCTTAGAAGAATTGAAATATTATGGACAAGTCGGATGGACTACTTTTACAGTACTGTTGTTTTTTAGAGCTTGACAACCCCTCGAACTGTTTATCTATTTTATTTTTATATTAAGTAACATGTTTTACTTTCATTCCATAAAAACAATTGTACAGATCTGGAATCAGGGTGAACATCATTTTTGGGTGAACGGTTTCTTTAAGAAAATCCTGCATGTGTGACTCAAAAAAACAAAAACTAACCAAGACTGAACTCCAGTACTGGCTCATCAGGATCTTGACTGTTTCCTACACAAAGGAAACAGAAAGAAACATAAATAGATTCAAATATTTCACATGTTAATCATATTGCAAACAAAAACTTTATATTAAAGCAAAGCCACCACAACAGAACTGTTCAGGATGCTACTGTATACCTGCCAATGCCAGTCCAAGCATCTCTGAGGAAAGCTCCAGTGTGTTGGCTCTGTACACCGACCACGGCCGTTCTCTCCGTGACATTGTGGTTGTGTGAGTGTGTTGTAGTTACAATAGCAGGAGTGGTGGAATCCCACACACACAGCCTAGCACACACTCCTGCGTGAGGCTGTTTCTCCCTCACTGATCTGAGAGATAGAGAAAGAGGTAAAAATAAGTAGATTTACATACAGAATTTCCCTCATATATATGCTGAGAATAGAACAAAAGGTCAAAATTGAAAAACAACTCATCCATCACAACAGGGGAACAAAACAGGCCCAGTTTTAGCCCACATCCCTGTCGGCCGATATTAAAATATGAAATATGTACCTCTCTTGGAACGCAATAAAATCACATTTCTGATATAAGTTGTAATTCACTATAGCTTTTAGATCCCATTTCAAGAAGATAAAAGGCCTTTTTAATGCTGCACTACATTTACATTTATTCATTTGGCAGAAGCTTTTATCCAAAGCAACTTACATTGAATTCAAGGTATATATTTTTTTTAATTAGTACTTGTGTTCCCTAGGATTGAACCCACAACCTTTGTGTTGCTAACACAATGCTCTACCAGTTGAGCTACAGGAACACTATGATAAATGTTTTGTCAAAGGATCCATTACTGAGCTACTATATTCCCACAGAAACAAGTTCTGACTGCCAAATAGTGGGAAGACACTTGTCCAGAGAGGAACACCAGTGTTACAAGGATTACAAAATTCAGACTGCAAAACATCCAGTGCAAGATTTTTCTGCATCAAACATACAAAACGAACTTCACATTTAAGGTTCCAACAGGTGCTAGATAGTTAACACAAAAATTTTAATTATTCCATAATTTTCTCACCCTTATGTCATTCCAAACACAAAAACAAGATATTCTGAAGTTTAATGGTGTTTTTCTGTTGTTTTCCCACAGAAAAACAAAAGTTAGGTTTGAAATGACGTGAGGCTGAGTAAATAATGGAAAAAATTAAATTTTTTTAGGTGAACTATACCTTTAAAATGATACTGTCACATTCATTTGTGCTTGTAATTTGAGTAAAACGAACGAACACCAATCACATTTCAGGAGATTGACACATTTCAGATCACAAGTGTGCCTACATCATTTTACAATGACTTTGAACACAGCTCATCCAATCACAAGCCAGCTAATTAATATTCACGAGCTCAGTTATTGAGCAACATTATAACCAGACCATCCTTAGCCCAGCTACTCTAAAACTCAATCCACTGCAACAAAACCTCCAAATACGGCATGTAAAACTCTGAGAAAATATCCTCGCAGTTCGTTGAAGCGTGTTTTAGCTCTGTATCTGGGTTTGTTAGATACACAAGACAAAGCATAAGACTGTGCTATTAACAGTCAAAAATTGATAAAATCAACAGAAAGGGTAAAATGAGTGGACCAGATGGCTCTGCTCTGGAGAACCCTGTCCAAAAGACCTCCTCTCCTCCTGTCAATCTGATACGAATACGAAGACTTGCATACGGTAGGAACAAGACCAGATAACCTTTAAGAACAGCCCTAGCGACTGTGCCCACTATACTGCATGAGACAGCACCTATGTTCTTATGCAAGAGAGTCAGTATAGTCTACATCTGTTTTCCTATCTAGATTGTTCAAGCATTTGAAAGGCCTTTCCAGAAGCATTTGTGCCTCGAGGAATAAAGATAACTTTGCCTCCTCATGTTAATAGACATGGATGATAAACAGAATCTAGCCTGCCCACATTATCCTCTATGAGTCAGGCAATGACAAAACCCGAATTTAAATGCATGCATGTTTTATATTAAAATTGTTTCAAATCTTGCCTTGCATCAAACACAAATGCTGTGTCTCAGCCACAGACTGTTAAATAAACAGCAGTGATGATGATATATTGTGTGAATAGTGTGTGTGTGTGTGTGTGTGAGAGAGAGAGAGAAAGAGAGAGAGAATGTGTGTTTGGATGCAGTATGTTGTGGCAGCTTGTTAACTGCATGTTGAGCTTCAAGCACGTGTCCGTGCTGTTTACACATTGAAAGGGAGAGCAAAAGAGAAGGACAAAGAGAGAGAGAAAGAGAGAGAGAACCCCCTCTTCAACTCACCATCTCATTGCCTTAATTTATTATTTACAAAAATGTTAATAACCCATTACAAAATTGTGAGGTGAGATGAATTTGACTTCACAAATGGTTTTCTAAACAGTTATTTGCTAAATGTCAAGAATTTTACTTAGATAACACTTTACCAAAGTATGACAAAGTTCCCATAGTTCTGTTCAACTGGCTGTCTCCATGGCGATGATGTTTTTTAAAAACTCTTGTAGTGTTGTCATTTTCTGTGGGATTGTTCTTTCATCATTGCCGAAGTGCAAAACCGAGACCATGTATATCTAGCGGGCTACACACTTTTACTTTTCATTGGCGTCCTACACGACCCATCTCTTCAGCTTCTTAACCTACAGAAGTTACTATAGAAGCAGAGTATGCAGACAAAATTAAATGTTTAATCATTAACCATGATTAACTCATTAACCAACAAATTACACATTTGTTCGACCAATAATATTATTGTTTTTACAATAAAAAATACGGCTAAAGAATGAACAAAAATATCAATGTGGAAAAAAAATGCACTGTCTAGACCATTTTGTATATAATGATGACACGGCATGATAAGAATTGTGCAACACAATATTACAAATCAGCAATAGCAATGCAGTACCATATCAACAACAGACATTCACAAAGTCAAATATTCCAGCAGTTTGTCCATGTCAGAGACACAACAGGTGGTGGTGTGGGGAAATCACATGACACATATGCAAATCAAACATGGGCATGTTGTCCAATAATGTGGTGGAAAGCGAAACCCTTTCAGAGCTACTGAAATACATTTCCTATCATTACATACCAGCAACAGGTCTTGTGTTCAATGTTTGTGTTTAATTTAAATTTCAGTAAAATGGATAATAAAAGAATTTATCACTAATGCACATAATGAATGACTAAAATATGTAGTACAAATCTCTTTACAATGACACAACTGTATATTATACAATATCTTGTGGTTAAAGTACTATTTAGCTAACTGAAACTAAGCGTGACAAAAACTTAAACCTTAGGGTTCTTTAAGCTAACATTTATGTTTATGCTAACATTTTAGACCCTGCTGAGAACATGCTAACTTTTTTAATCAACATTACATTTTTTTAACCACTACCACATGTGCATTCTTAAACCGGTACATCATTGTTTAACCTTTTTTAAAAAGAGATTTAAAGGTTATGGCTGCTAATGTTCTCTCTCCAGTGATAGATCATGCTGGTTATGGACAGATGAGCTTGACTACTTTGGTCAGATCTGAACTGAAACTTTTTTAATCTCAGTGGATCACAAAGATTAGCATCAATACTGACTGCCATATATAGCTTCTGGAGAACCCATCAGATTTATGAGTCTGATGAACTGGAACAGGAAAATAGGGAGATCTTTTTCAGATAATCCCTACAGACTACCTGACACACTTTTTCTCCATGTGCCCTGCTGAAAACAGCACACAAATTCTACTGGACTCCTCCAAGTGAAGCCATTTCAGCTAGAAATGCTTTGACAAGCAGTGGTTTGAGCAATTGTCTCCTTTGAGTGTCTTAGTTCTGTGCAGAGGGCAGCGAGAGCTGAAGTGAAAGTATTTTTCACTTCTTCTCTTCAGCTGGTTACTGCATTTCTCAGACGCAAAAAAAGAGGAACTTGGAACAAGATGCAGTTAGGTGCTCTAAATGGCCAGAGATATTTTGTTCTTGTTCGATGCACCTGAGGCGACAGCAGCCCCTCTCTGATGATAACAGGCTTCAATTAGTAAAATGCCCAGTGTGACATTAATTTCCTCATGTCTTTGTGGCTTTACGTGACCAAGCGAGATCACAGGGTGTACAGAATAAGACAAAGACAAGCCACATAGTGCTAAGAGCTACAGAGAAAGTCCTGACCAATATATCGGTTTAACCGATTACCTAGCACAGATAGTAGGCTTTGGAATTCTTGATGTTGAATTCTTACAAATTCAGACTGCATTATGTTATAAGAAACATTCTTTAGTCCATTTTGTATGTAACTTTTTACCCGTGTTATTTGTTTACTTATTGTGTTTATTTTTGTTTTTTAAAGTGTTAATTAGTTATTTAGTTAAGTTCAGATGTATATCTGTTATATAATAATCACAAAAGATCTTGATTGTCATTACATGTTACATTTGCAAGTTCGATGTATCAGTTACCTGCCTGGTTTCCTACACTAGTTGTCTGCAGTTGTAAAATAAACTCAAAAAAAAAAAATCGGTTGTAAAATCGGTTGACCTCTGCTCAATGATGACTCAAAATTACATATAGCTTAAGAGACATCAAGTGGGTTGGGATACAGGTTGGTTTTGCTATCAACATTCTAGAAGATATTAGTCATTAGATACAGTTTTAACTGTCGTCATTCTAAAGCATTAAAACAAAGGGACCTTGAACTTACAGCCCATTGCTTAAAATCCAGATCCATCTTAAGCACAGTTGAACAAAGCCACACTTTTTAAATATGCATGAGAGAAAAAGTGGGGGTGTCTGTTGCTTAATGTAAAATGAAGACCGTAAAGGACAACCCTTATTTTCCAGATTTCACTAGTCTCAAATGCCTTGTCCACCTTCTCTGAGAACGCACACACAAATGACATGGTAACAGAAGAGTTAAGGAGGTGAGTGGCCTGAAACCCCCTCAAATGCTCTTCTGTAGCTCTGGTTGAAACTTCCCACACAAACAGTTAACGAATCAAGTTCAGCGTGATCATCAGAACTGATCATCTCTGTAACACATCAGTTTCTGCTTCCCGCGGCCCACACAGCCCTCTCATTTACAGCTGCATCACTTCCTCCCACACGTACAGTCAGGTAAAACTTTTCTCCCTTGTTTTCACTCTTTCAAGTGCCATTTATAATGTCAAACAATCATTTTGATTTAACATGTATGAACAATTGACCGATCTACCACAAGTGTTCTGTATCACTCCTGTAATTTATCAAACAAAAAATGAGTCATTTATGCTAATTTTGTGTGCAATAGCATACAACACAGAGCACAATCCAGTACTATTCCCTAGCTTGCAGCAGTACAAGTTTCCTTCTAAGGAGTTCTATTTTACGTTTTCATCTTTAGTTAGTGTTTTAGTGCTGTTTGAACATGAAAGAGATCTGCAAAAGTTACAACTCTCAAAGTTCACTGCAAAGGGAGATATTCTCACAGAACAGAAATTGCTTTTTAAGAACTACAAGGAACAGCTCATAGGGACTACAACAAGCATCTTACAAGTTATGTGATGTCATAAAACCTGTAAGCTAGATAAACTCCACCCTCACAAATACACAAAAAAGGGACAAGAGTCGGTGCAGTAGTGTGTAGTGAGGCGTTCTTTGAACAATGAAGCATGAAAACCTTTTCAAATGCACCTTAAAAACAAAATCAAGTCTTCGAAGTTGTTTTTCAAGACATTACATTTGCTATCTATCTGTCTTGTTTTCTTGAAAAGGTAGTAAAACGTAAAAATTTGTTTGGGTGCGTTCACAAAAACATAACAGAAAAATAATAATACTTCTTTGGACCTTGACATGCATGAATTGAAATCTCACACGTTGCTTAAGAAATGCAATGTTTTAGGTCTGTTGCACACGCAGCTTGTACACTTTAAAAAGAACATTGTTTTCACCTAATGCTTTTGTCAAAGCGATACACATAGCTTCCACTGTGTAAGATCTCCAGATGGCCCCACCAGCATCAGGGAGACACTGATCTATGGGCTGGAGAAGTTAACACTGCACTAGGAATTGTGTGTGTAATACGTGTGTGTGACAAACAGAAAGACTAAGTGAGCAAGAGAGTGAGAGAGCCCTTGTGTGAGCGTGTATTTGTTTTTGTGTGCAAGAACAAAAAACATCTACCCCTCTATTTACGGGGCTTGTTCATCCAATTGGAGCTTGAATAATTTCTTTAGAGGACAACCACAGATGTTTCCCTTTGAGATGAAAATGAGCATCAGCCGTCTTTCACCCAGCATGGGCTCACAGACACACACAACAGTATTTTGTTTTTAATATATAGATTATAATAATTTGAATATTTAAATTGTAAATGATAAATTATAATAAAATACATATATAATATGTGGATTTATGCTATTTCGTATTGTATATTTACTTGTATTTGTAAACTTTGTATTTGTAAGTACATTGTATATTGTGCGAATTTCATTATTTACTATAGTATATTATTGTGTGTAGCCTCATTTAAACATAAATTATGAAATCAGAGCTTTCAAATGTGTCTGTAGTACAATACAATACATTCCCACTTAATCTCAGCTCATGAATTCAGATTGAGCAGCAAGCCAGATGATGGAATAGTTGTGTAAACAAAAACAGATTAATACCATAACTTCTACTCCCAATGAGTCATCAGCTGAAGAGTTGTGGCCATAAACATTCACCCCTTTATTTGCATCTCTCTCTGAATGACCCTTTCAGCTTCAGGTCTTGAGCTTAAAAACAACCGTGCATATCAACAGTGTCAGCTGCAGAGAAACATAAAATCATGGACAATCTATAAACATGTTCAGAGACATCCTGGACAGACGATAACTAAGTACGAATCATTTACCAAAATATAGTGCAAACAGGACATAAAGTGAAAATGCGTGCTTATGCAAGCCAGTACAGTTGGAGATGGTTGTTTTTGCAGTGGCTAAGAGGTCTTAAGGGAAGTGGTTTGATGCAAGTATTACCACTTGTAGCTGAAGCATCAATTTGAGGAAGTACATGAATATGAATCAATGTACTGAAGTAGGCTGATCACGTTCTCTATTCCAATGATGTAATGACTCCATTCTATGCTAAACAGCAAAAAGAGTCACGGAATGACAAATCTTTAACTAGACCCTAAAAAATGACCAACTCTTGAATGACAAATGAGGATGTGCAAGACTTGAGTATTGTTACCAATGTAAAACACATATTCGTCAGAATTCTCACTGCCTCAGTGAGCATATGCTCAAACGAGGACAACTTTGAAGGTCAGCAGGAAATGACATAGCTCTCCACTAAAGCACGCATGCAGGTACTGAGCTCCTATTTCAGAGATTCTAAAAAGTAGATGAGACAAATGGCTGGGTGCCAGTTTTCTATTCTGGCATCAAATGGATTACGGCAAACGAACATTATGTTGCCCATTAACATAGCCTGCTTCTGTCTCAGGGCTCCTCAGTGGTGATAACCCAATCTGTGCCATTTGTAGCACACAAAAACCAAACAAACCTGCAGAGAATAAAAACTGTGACAAAACCTCTGTAGAGAAACGTGGGCAAGCACAAAACCCCTAATTTAATTTACTTTTCCTTCCTTAAAAGACTAGATGTAGTCAGGAACTTTTTGCTTTTTTTGCCAATACTCAGAGATGCGAACAACAGGCGTCTGTGTAGTGATTTTTCTACAATTCTCTCTCTGATTTTTGGAACAGTCAGTCAGACTTGCAACAGCAAAATAAAGAAAAATATAAAATACTTTTTTTAGGTGTTTAAAGAAGTAAGGCTTTTCTGGGATCCTACTTAATGTTTTTACAAAGCCAAAAAAGTCATGATAAACAACCTAAAATACAATATCATCTTTATGTCTCAGCACCAATCTGCTGGTCTTCTAAAATAATATACTAAACGTTTTAAAACGGGAACCCCTTCTAACAGTTTTACATTTATTATTTATCCAACATTGCTTCCAGGACTCCATCATCCACATGGCTGAAGAAGGAACCGTTCATGGAATGGTCTGCATTAGGAACGCTATTACATAACATCCTTCCCTCAGCATGACATACGGTTCAGGGACGTTACACATGGTCACGTTCAGAGCCATTTCTAGAGTGCTTTTCCAGGGCAGAAATATAAACAGACAGGCTCTCATTTTAGCTCCACATGGATAAGAGATATTTTAAGATACAATACTATATCAATAATACAGACCTGCGTTGCTTAACTATCAGGCTTTTGGGGCCACTGATATGAGAAGTCAAACAACAATTGGTCCACAAATTGGTTCAGATCTCCTCTCAGTCTCCAAGCAGAGTTAAAGAGGCTGAGTCATTATAAACAAAAGACTGTGACAGATTCGACAGATTTGGAGACCAGTGGAACCACAAAATGCATATCCCATCATGCATCTCTGCTCATTATGAGTACCTCACTGTTTAACGTGTACGAAAATTAAAGTGATCAATCTTTTTAATACATGCTTTAACAGATTTTCCACAGTTTACACAAACTCAATGGCAAAAGTGCTTCCTGCCCTTGGCGTAATGGTGTCTGGAAGTCTCAGGAAGAAAAATAGACACTCTGCAAACCTGGCACAGGGGCTACAGGCTTTTTCTTTAAGATAAAAACATCTCGGTAACTGCAATTCTCAAGCTGTAAATCTTGTCAAGGCTCTTTAGGTAGCAAAGAGGAATAATCAAACAGTTAACACAGTCAGAGGAATGTGTTAAACAAATCTAAGACCTGTTCTGCTAGGTGTGTATATGACTCACAGAAATGACTTGCTTTAAATGACTGTGACATAAAAATTAAACACTGATCTCAGCAGAGCTAAATGTGACCTGGGCTGAGGCGATACCGAGTCAAAAGACAAACAAATGCACGATCTACAATCTTTATTTTAAGGACCCTGGTATACCAATTCATTTGAATTGGTATACAAGTCTTGAAAGAATAGCTGGATACAGAAACAATGTACGATTTTTTTTTCTGCAGAACACAAAAGAAGATTTTATAAAGTAGGTTTCTGTTTTTGCCCTTCAATGACAGTCAATGGGGTCCAAAAGATAAAAAAACATTTTTAAAAGTATATAATTTTGAATAAGAAATAAATGCATAGGCCTACATAAATGCATGCTGGACTGGAGTTTAGTAAATGACAACATAAGTTTTTCTTTAATGCAAAGCTTTAAGGCAGTATTTTGCCTGCCATGTGGCCTTGTTTTCATCTCAGCTGAGCCAAACTATCACAAATCACCAAACCAAGCGCACAGCTTTTATGAAACTTATGCAACAGCGGCAGCCTAATGAGAGATCAAAATCCGGTATGGTAAACCAGACAGACCCAATTAGGTTTTACTTTCTTTGTGGACAGAATGTCTGAGTAACAGCCCACCATTGATCAGCGATTGCGTCTGTTAATAGACGATTTAATGCTTAAAGAAACAGACCAGCATTTTAACTTATAAGCAAAATGATCTCCATTACTGTTGGCTTGTACAACTCAACACCTTAAATAGTAAAAAACAATCTCATTAAACAGCTTTCTCAAATGTACTGAGAAGTTTACAAGGCAATTACAGATGTACAGATTGAACAGCCATGATTGAACCGGATGGACCCGTTTCACTTTCGTACTACAATACAATGTCAGAGATTCCCCAGAACAAACGCTGGCCTTTCAAGTCATACTGCACGCATACTTTCATCTTCCGCCGCGGATACAAGACATTTTCAGGCTTTCCCCCCAAAAGAATCGTTACTAGCTTTCGCTTCGGGCTTGAAGAGACGGGGTCGTTCTCCCATAAAATCCCGCAACACGTCTTTAGAAAGCGATGAAACGATCAAGCTCAACCAAGTGATTCCAAACGCTACAAATGTAACTTATTTGTAGTTCGGCCGCCTTGCGCAGCACATAACACAAAAACAGCATTTGCCATTTCTCTGGTTGTGTAACCATCTCAAGTCTGACATTCGTAAGGTTTCACAAATCAGATGTACTCACATGTCAGTGGGGGGTTATGTCAAACCATTTTACCATCGGAAGAGTTGATGATGCTTTCGAATCTCTGTTGCCAAATTCCGCCGCTCTGCCTCTTGCGCGTCTTTGCGCTGCTGCATAGCGAGGCCACGCCCTTGAGTGTGACGTCACAATGTCCGGTCC
>JAZGTK010020560.1:0-10937 GCA_036877625.1 Ambastaia sidthimunki
ATTTCACTGCTTTAATGAATCCCTTCCCCTTTACAATCTAACTGTCAAGTTTTATTCAAACTGCACCACAATATAATGGAGACCTTTTATTTTAATATCTATACGTGTATTAAATTACACAAATGTATGTTGATTTAAACACCTTGTACAAAACCCTCTTGAATTAGAATCATTTTGTGAATTCCATCAGAATATGTTTCAGACATAAAACATGAGTGACAGAGACTGACTGAAGTCTTTACCACAGCTGCAGCCGCAGATGGTATGAGAAAATATGCTTGTAATATTCAGAAGCTAGATAGACATATGGTAAATATCTGTGCAAATCACCAAGGCTTTGCTCATGCCTGCAGAAAAGCATGCTGGGATGGTACTGGAGAAGATGCACTTCAGCAGACTCCATCAGAAAGACCTCAGCCCTGAAAACTGTGACACTGTATCTTTCTCTTTTTCCTGTTCTTTCTTTGTTTTCTGTTTCTTTACCTTTTTTTTGGTTTCCTATAATTTTTTTGGACTGGTTTATTTTTTCATGATGCAGCCTTTTATATACTGTTCACATTAGGTGATAGTGAAAACCAGGGCAATTTGTAACACTGTTTACACAGCCATAATATTTTTCAGGGAAGGTTAATTTTTGAAAGTCATTTTCTATATAAGTCTTTTAAAAATATTTGGGAATCTGGGAATCGAACTCGCAACCTTTGAACTGCTACCACTATTCTCCACCAGTTGAGCTACAGGAACACACAAGTGTGTATGTGTGCGTTTTTTCTCAGAAATCTAATTTAACTGAGAAGCACCTGGTTTCACCTGGCCTAAATGGTTACCCAAGAACATCTTCCTCACCCAATCGCATGGTAGAACGTGATACATGATACAGCAGGGTTAAAAATAACCATCCTCTCTCTCTTTTTACGTGACCTTTTGCTTTGTGCTCTCCTTGCAGCCTAAAGGCACTGGAGGAAACCTCGAACCAAAACACACCCAGAACAGGAGATGGTGTCATAGCCCATATTTTCTCACAGGGTAGTAAAATGACCTTTGCAGCTGGTGTCACGTTTGCAATTTGTGAAAGAACTAAAGGAAACAGTTAAAAAGGAGCTACGCCAGCCAAAACAAAATGGCTGTTTACGTATTGAATGCCATCAGTCATATAGATAGGTCTACCTGTCACGTTCAGAAGCACACTAAATATCAACTGATCCCTAAGGATGCCACTGAAGGGTGTAATCATGAGTCATTCATTGGGACAATGTGAAATGTCCGTTCTATTAGTCAACCAATAGGCATTTCTGTCATTTAATCTTTGGAAATTCTTACCATATGATTTCTCACGCAACTTTCGCCTCACTAAACGAACATAAACCTTGGCAAGTTCCATGACATAAGTCCCTGAAACTCATAGAATGTGTACGTGCCTCAGAGACCCAGCGAAAACAAACAAGCACAGTGTTTAGTGAAATTTCAAAATCTTTGTTTTTATATTTATGTTTATCTACTCATTTTAGCTCATTTAACGGGCCTCGGGACATTACATCACTAAGAGTCGGGGGCCCCTGTGACAGAGGAACCCTTCACTAGTGTGGTTTCATCAATCAATGCCTTTTATGAGAGAAGAATGCCTGGGAGAGGCGAGAGAAACGTGAAAGCCATTTATTTTCTTTGTAGGGCACAAACGGAAGACTTGAATCAATAGATGAAGTCTATGAATCAAACTCTGGAGGTGGTCCTTCACAACTTCTCCTGCTTACAAACAAGGCATTCTGAGTCAGACATTTTAACAAGTTGCTTCTGGCCATGGGAGAAGATAAGAAACCCTCCAATGTGCAGTTTACATCTGACACAGCTGTGCTGAGCATCTTAATCCATGACATCAAAACTTATTTACCTCACTGTTTCCTTTATATGCTTTTTCTTCCATCCATTTAACTGGCTGATTTAACATGAAGCGCACATGGCCATAACGTGAGTTATACATCCCTAGTGACATGACTTAAAAAAGCTTAGCAAAGGGTTTCACAGCATTGAAGAATTTGTGACGTCTCAACCACAATTAAAAACAAAAGTGCCTGCAGCTTTTCCTTCCACACAATCCAGTCATTCAAAAGAATTCCTGGTGCATGATGGGGAAAACTTTACCCACTCAGAGTTATAAGTGCATGCAACATGCCTCACTATGACACGAACAATGTCCTCTTTCACTGGCTGCACCTCATACTACACATGCAGAAAAGCATGCTGGGAACTGAACAGAAAGCTCAGAAAGTTGTAAGAAAAACTGAGGATACAGAGGACAGATTTATGCATTGAGAAGAATATAAGTTTGCAATGTCACTGTTTATTCTTGATTTAGGTTTTGGATCTCCAAGCATCATTTATATTTATTGTTTTACGCACAACTTATGACCAGATTTGTACGTAAGCTGTCAATTAATAATAACTTTTAAATGTTTCTAAATAATTAGTTTAATATTTAATCACATTACATAAGCACGTTAAATTTACAACCCTAAATGTTTTTATGTAAATGTACATATTTACAGACAGCATGTAGGTAATAAATAAAATGTAAAGCTTTAGTACGAAAATAACAAACAAAGCAATATTTAAATAAATAAAACAATTAAATAAGCTGTCACATTGTGAGCTCATATTATTATGTCAGTAATCAGTAGTCTAATGTAGTATGGCAAACCATTCACAATTATGACAGAGGTTTGGATCAACAACTATGGCTGTGACCTCACTACCTTTCTGTTCTTTTGGCCTGCATTACACCCAGCAATCTGCTCTCCAAACTGTCACAGGTCAGAACATTGTACCCCAGAAACACCAGCAGATCAAGACTGCATTACCAACACCTTGCCCTTCTCAGTCTTGGAAAGTCTAAAAATCAGGAAACAGAACTATGCTACACTATATGTTCCATTGTATAAAATGTCACTTTTTTACAGTATACGTTTCCATTAGTATAATAGTTTATTTGAACGTTATGATCAAGGCTATCTGAACTTTTAAGAGAAAATAGATGTTACAAGGTGCTAAAACACACTTAAAGCTAAATTGATCATTCTGGCAGTGATTCATGGATCAGTTTCCATCATTTATCATAGTCAGAATAGTTTTTCTTTATTAGGTTAACAGTAAAGTCACTTTGGGGGTTGATATTTATTTATATGGTAAATATTTGTAGCACCTGGACAGGAAACTTTTAAAAGGAAGCTTTATTTCCTTTGCAAGACGTTAGAAAAGAATAACCGTTAGTGCTTCTGTTCTTTATTGGTAAAATTTCACACTCAAAGATCTTCTCAAAATGGCAGACTTCCTAACTAAAACAAGACTTGATATGCCATATTAAACAGAGATTTCATTTTCAGAATTGCAGACGGGCGTTCTTCTTCGCTACCTTTCCAAAACTCTACAGGATGACCACTGGACATTTGCAAGAAGATTTTAGGAGACACCTGTTAAACATTCACAAATTAACACATTCCTCTCTTAAGGTGATCCTCAATGTTCTTTTTTGGAATTGTGGGTCTAATTAAATCCAGCAACATCTTTAGCCTAGAACACTTTTTTAATAGCAAGCAAGACAACAACATTGACAAAACTAGACTCCCAGCTTTATGATAAAGGGTAACGTGTGCGCTCAGATTTGAAGCACAGAAAGACACAAACTTCTAAAAAATCGTTCAAGGAACTGCTAAAATTCAATCACTCACAGTGGTCTGTTCCATTGTTTGACTGTTCTGAGAGGAGGTAAGATTGACAGGTCCTTGCACGTTAGCATGCGCTGAGATGCTCCTGAGTGACTGTGGGATTCAAACGCATGTTCAGCTGCAACGCCAGCAGCAACTCTTGGCTGGCGGGGTGGTGGGTTTTCGGGTCGTCAGCACAGGCCTCTTCAAAGAGGAACGTTTCTCTGTGTCTCATCAGTGTGGAGTAAAGCTCCTCCTCTATCACGCTAACACACGCCCCTTAGACTTCATTGACTGTAAACCCCAGCCACACTTCCTTTCCTGTAATGAACAGTCAATTTTATATTATCTTTCCTAAAAAACAAAAAAATTAGCCACTTGTTTTAGATCATGCTAATGATTTAACTTTAAGACACCAGAACTGTACAAAAGCAAAGCAAGCACCTCTTGTTTGAAAAATGACGTACAGCCAACTTAATATAGTATATAATATATATGTAATAATGTAACCTTAAACTTATTTTGTTAGACATTTGATCCTGTGTTTAAAAAGTTGTGAGCCCACTAAAGTTACCAACATGTCATTCAAAACTAGAATTTATGTCAGCAAAAAAAAGTTTGACATTTGTAATCTTTCAGCCTACATTTCTTTTTGAATTGAGGTAAACATTTCAGAACATATTACAGGTTTATTTCACTATTTACAGTAAATACATCACTAGCTGTGACATGAAAATTATTAAAAATTCATGAAAGACAAAACTACAATTATAACTGTTCATTTCTAATGTATGTCTTTTCTAATAATTTATGTCTTTTTGTCAGCTTGTGCTAAATCTACAAATAAACAGAACCCCTAAAATAATGTTATCAAAAACTATTAAAGAGGATAAAGACAACATTCTTACATTTTTATGATTAATAAACAAAACAAAAATACCATGGAAAGTATTTATTTTATAAATGTTACATATTATATTATTACTTTATTATTACTTATTATTTTATGCATTACATTACATAAATAAAGAGTTATTGACAACACACAATAAAATACTTCATACATATAATGCTTGCTACATATACACTTGATAAATATAATAATACATGTTTGTTAGACATCTCCTGGAACAGGTTTTTTCTTCTGTGTTTGGTTGAAAGACATGTGGGTATGTGTTAGACTGTCTGAGAGGCTCATATGATAGATCACCCAACATTTTTTAAGTTGTAACTTTCCCTGTTTTAAAATTTAGTAACGCTCAAACCATTTGCCTTTTGGCAAAGGTGGAGTCCTGTACTGCAAGACTTTCCATGTCTTTGTCTAAACAGCAGACAAACAAACCTGACTAGTTATTTTAGTTTACTTCTATACATCTACAAATAGAATTAGAACCGTATGTCAATTTCCAAGATACAAAATATCAGCAAAAATGATTCACACATTACTGAAAACATTATATGCAATGAGAAATATATTATTATTTATTACAACTATTATGTTTTAAATTTATTGAAACTGAGTGATAGTTTATAGTAGTTTAAAATAATTTAACTTAACAAAAGCCACATTATTAAATATTAAACAACATACTGATATATTAAACAATACAAAAACAATAATCTTTTATTTTAATACTTTTTTAAAGTATTTTTGTTTTATTTAACCAAAACTTGTCCTTTCAAAATATTTCAAAGATTTTGTAGTTTAAAAAAAAATCAGCATTGGTAATTTAACAAATTATGAAAAACAATCATATAGGTGTTAATTATAGCGTGTGCAAATACAACAAATATGAATATTTTTCAAGCCATCTAAATATCATTTTATTTAAGTCATCTCATACATAGAAACATTAAGCAATATAAATTACTGGGGCACTTTGGGGCTGCTATAGGTTTTCTTTAAGACCCTCATCATGGGAATGGCCGGGTCTTGGACTCATTGACCTCTGGCACTTAAACCTGTTGACTGTATGTTTAGGTCATGGCTACTGACTAGTGGTGGGTGGACCAGTTCCTATCAGCAACATGATAAATCGAGTTTGACTCTGAATAGCTCACAGAGGGATCCATTTATGGATCAATTTGTTCTTAACAGCAGTATTATATGGAGTGTGTATAGAACATTCTAAGTATTTGAGGTCTGTGGTTATGACCATTGAACTTTCAGGCCAAGAAACTGTCATTTTGACCTGTGCACACCCACAAGGGCTTTTCACCTCAGGCAAAGCAGCATTCCATATGTCCAACTCAACTATATACAGCTGAGAATTCTAAAGTACCAAGTTCATGCTTTGCTGTTTTGAAAGTATTCAGCAAAAATATGTAAAATGTAGTGTTTTTGTATGTATTTGTGTGTGTTGCTAAACTTTGTTGTAAACAAAAACCATTTTTCTGTGGCAAAAGACCCTTGATTTGCGTCAACACATCGCAAAAACATCTACAAAAATACAGAAAAAAACCTAAAACACGTTCTGCAAGCCACAATGCGCAAGCTCAGCCAATGAGAGGTTCCTGCCAGGCAGTGTGAAGCCACCACCGGTACACGGTGTTGATTTGGTAAAGGCACAACCGATTTACTGTACATTCGAGACAGGAAGTGGTCACACCACCCTGCTGCTCCACGCCCACCTTTTACCCCTCCCCCTCACCACCTGTGCAAGTCTCACAGGATGCACACACTCTTATACACCTCCAGCTGCACAAAGAGTAAAACCACATATCAAACTTGTTTTTATTCATTCACACCCCAGTGCCCCAAAAAATTATTACTTTAATCCAGAGAACATAAAACACCTCTCAGAGTGTTACTATAGTATCCGTGTTTACGTTAATTTGCCATAGTACTTCTGTTGTCTCACTTTAATAACATTTATATTTCTGACAGTTCTACATCAGTGTATAATGTAGGCTGTATCAAGAAACAGAGATAAAAAACTAATTTACTAATTTAATTTACACTAATTAAACTGTAAGTCATTTTCTTTTAGATATATGTAAAGTTTTGAGGTATCTGCTGGTTTGATAAGGTGGACTGCAGTATTAGTTTTACTGTTTGTACCTCAGAAAGTGACAACCACTGATCTAACATAACAAACTTTACCCAACTATTTTGGAAAAAATCTATTTGCTTGTGCACCTGTTCACACACAAAAAACGTCAACTTTTTTGTCAAAACCTCTGTAATGAAAACTGTACTGCACATGAATGCATCCATCACTCTCGTGTTAAGCATTAAACGCCACTGATTCGTTTACGCTGACCTCTCTGGAAGGATTATTATTTATTCATGATTATTCATCCAGGCATTCATCATCCACAGATGTTTCAAATAGACTGCGGTGTAGAAAAACCTCCACACACAGACTTACACAATCGCTATGTTTTGTTCTCCTCTGAAGTGCAAAGCAATACAAATAAATCCGTCTGGGAGGAATTCTGACATTTGCCAGAGCCAGCGCTGTGCGGAATCGCTCTGGCAAAAGGAAAACAATACCAGCCACAGAAGGGTCAACCCTGGTGCTATTCTCCACACCTCCACCCCTCCTTTTAAACCCCATTCCTACTCCTTTGCTGTCTCTGCCTAAAACAATGATCTCACCCACTTACCAGGAATCTGCTGATTGTTTTACATACCTTCCACTCTTGTGGACTCAAGTCACATTTTCCCATCAACTAAGAACAGAAAAAAAGAAGAAAAATGGTAGAGAGAAGAAAGAAAATTACCTTGGCAGGAAGTTAAGTATCTAGCATGAGACCCAGTTCATTCAGGCTCTCAGCCGACATTGTTTTAAATTACTGCTGTCTCATACTGCACAGACCCCTTGCAATTTAATACAGAGTGATAGAGAGAAAGAGAGAGAGAGTCGAAAACATCCACATTTTTCCGCAAATTATTGTTGGCTGGAATTCTAAGAAATCCTGAAATTAAACAAATTGCCAAAGCACAGCGATGGAGAGAACTGTCTCTCTTTTAATAAAACTCTGTGTTTCTGTGATGAACTGTGTATCTGAGATTTTGACAGCATAGCTGTGGTATGTTCACATGGGATGAGCCTCAACAGCATCCAGTGACGCACTTACAGGGTGAAGACAAAATGTTCACCTGTATAAATTTTACTTCTGCTGGCAAACATATCCAGGCGGGCATTTCAACTTTAAACAATTCGGTAAAAATATTTAAAGGTGGGCAGCGTTCCAGTAGGAGGAGCATTTATAGCAACATTTTTTACATTTTCTTTGCCGTAAAGGCAAAGAAAAGAAACAACAAAAATGCATTTTCCAGGCTGGGTGGCACTAGCGTGTGTAGTGCATGTTATAAAGTTGTGTGGTCTGCTGTGTAGGTTATATTTAGACTAAGCATCAATATTGACACAGCACACTGCATATGACTCATCCGTACCGACACAGGCTAGTGACACCCCCCAACTCCTACAGATTTCCTTGGTCCTACTGTGGTGTGAAACCATGTTTATTTGTGTGTGTGTGTGTGTGTGTGAGAAAGAGAGATGCAGTCTGCAACTGTTTCAATACAGTGCAGCTGGTGATGTTCCCTTTTATATATGTATGGTATATGTACATATATAGTACACACGCACACATATATGCGGCTCACATACATAAGCGTATGTGTGCAATAGCCTGAGGTTGTGCCTGTCCCACATTCACTGCAGCTTTGTGGAATGGCTGTTTGCAGGCTGTAAGAATGCTTCTGCCCGCTTGACTCAGGTCTCTGATTGTTGTTTATCATTACTAGACAGAGCGAGACTGAAGCTTAAGCCTTCACAGCACTCAAGCAATTTCTGCACACAGTGACACATCACGACAAAATAATTCTGAATTAGTTAAGAGTGTAAGAGAGACAAAAATCCATTAAACATTGTGTCAACATAGAGAAGGCTACCAAATGGACCTGATTGCTCTAATGTTCTAAAGTGAGTTGCCTGTTGGACCTGTTGGACTTATCCTGCTGTACTGTTAGTGAGTCACCACACAGCAAGCATTCTGTCAGACCTCACTGCTCTATTGAAACAGGAGAGGCTGAGTCAGCCTCACTTCAGTCTAAAGCTTCAAATGGTCAAAGCTTCAACTCTTACTCTGAAAGGAACGCAGGAGAGATAAGGAGAGGAAAAAGATGAATGGCACATGGCGAATGTGAGAATGAATGAGTTTCAGACTTTGAGTGAAAAACAGCTACATGAGTAAGTATGTGAGAGAAGAGAAATGAGTGTCCATGTGCAAAAGAACTAACAAATGAATGTTTGAAAGATGGATAAAGAGAGTGATAGTGCTTTTCAGCTCTCCAGGGTTCTCAAGTTGCACTGCACATGTGACTCAGCAGCTGCAAGCATGAATATTTTGACAGGGATGACAGCTCTAAATTTAACCATAGAGAAACCATACAAAAAACACACACACACCACACTGGACAGATCATATATCTATATATATTGTACTTGCGCAATACAAAATACAGCATTGCCAAAAAATAGATAAGAAATGAACATGTAATTTAAGTGTAGCTATGCGCACGCACATAAACAAAAACCTGCAGAACAGCACAGTTGAAGGGTGAAACTAAACGTGCCTTGAACTGAAACAGCACAGTTTCACAATGCCACAGAAACAGAACTAAGAACCGACGCAGCCTGCAACAGCGGACGCATAGTAAACTATAACACTTATCAGCCAGATCTAAAAAATACAACACTGCATTTCACACCTGATTGTTAATATGACAGGTGTGACTAGCTCTCATTTTCCCCTTTACAGAGTTAATGAAATGTAAAAGCAAGAAACAAAATCACACGGACATAATTAAAATGACTTTTTATAATTAAAAAAACTTTTTTAAATAGAAATGACAAAATAAGAAAGAAGAAGTTGTTTCTGAACAACTTATAATTATAAATGATAAAGCAGAATTAAAGAGGTTTACTGTGCGTGAGTGTCTGTCAGTATGAAAACAGCAGCTGTGGTGTGTGTTTACTGCTCACTTTAAAGCTGAAGGAGGTAGCGCCAAAGTTCCAACAAACACACACACATCATCCATTAATAACTACACATAAATCCCTCAATATAACCTAAAACAGAACTCCCATGAACAAGCAGTTTAAAAAGCAAAGAACCAAACAGGCGTTAATTGTGTTAACACAGCGCTAAGCATATTGCTCAAAGTGGAAGAGTGCCGCTGTGGGGCAGAAAGACTGTTGACTGTTACAGAATTCCTGGTGTGGTTTTTATGGGCTTCCATTGAGTCAAACGCTTCCACTATTCCACCCATAAACTTCCTGCTCGTTTGCGCTTGTTGTTTTTAACTGGAGCTCAATTCAGGCCAGATGTGGGCCAGTCTGACAATCTTTTTTATTTATTTGATTATTTTTGTTCCTAACACGATTTTAAAGTATTGGATGACAGGACGGGGAGGGAGACTAAAGTTAGTGAGGCAGAAAACTTAGGACAAACTGTTCAAAAATGCCAAGCTGCACCACAGAGAGGTCAAACACAGACCAAAGGTGGGGATGGTGTCGCACGGATGAAAAGATTTATCATCTTACTAAGTAAACAACACAGACAGACAATCCCAAAAAATCCCTGAACAAAACATTCCAATCCGGATTTTGCCTGTAGCACAGCCAGGATTTTGCCTTGGCAGAACCACTGATGAGGGTGAACACACAGACATTCCCTCGAAAGTTCCAAAGTCTGTGGGTTTATGTGCCATTACAGACAGATTCTGTCACTCTGCTCAGTGACTGATGAAGCCAACCACTGCCACACAAAATGCCACGTGAGAACAGAAAAAAAATCCCTGACTGAACTTTAATAGCTTAGCTTTCTCTCGCTTTCCACTTTTCTCCCTCTCAGAGGCTGGAACGCGGTCAAACATGCCTTAGTGCTGACGTGGGATGTCTATGGGAACATGTTTTCATACCCCAGGCTTTTTTTCTTTCTGCAAAGTGCTTTACTGGTGGGCTTATTTAAAAAGACAGTACCGAAGAAATACTAAAACTTACATGTACCTACTCTCCTGTCTATTGTACACTGCTATGGTGCATAAGTGTGCATACGTCAAACTGAAGACAATATCAATCATTAGAGAGTAATAATATCACTGTTTATTTTCCTACTCTAAAGCTACTCAATGCTATCAGTAAACTAAACAACAATGGGCTAGGCTCTTTAAACATGTTATTGTTAATACCATCAGTTCATGAATCATCAACCAGGGAATGTGTA
>JAZGTK010020561.1:0-10937 GCA_036877625.1 Ambastaia sidthimunki
AGACGTTTGTTTCTGTCCAGTGAATGACAACTGAACTGAGTATCTTGTTCTTCTAGACGTCATGGA
The DNA here is from genome assembly GCA_036877625.1 of Ambastaia sidthimunki. Taxonomy (NCBI): domain Eukaryota; kingdom Metazoa; phylum Chordata; class Actinopteri; order Cypriniformes; family Botiidae; genus Ambastaia; species Ambastaia sidthimunki. The sequence goes on from JAZGTK010020561.1 coordinate 67, forward strand.
GAAACATGCTTGATCCTACCTGCATCCTGCAGTCAACATGTTCTGCTGCCTTTACTAACAAACTGATTAAAGACAGAATTCTTGATTCATATTGTTGACTTGACTCAGAGTTACATGCTAACAAATGCTCAACATGGCCTGTAATCTTTGAGAAAGGTACACACTGTTTTCTGACCACAAACAGCACTTAACTGGCAGAAGAACAGCTTTAGAAAACTAAACAGAGTTTGCTGCTCTGTGTTGAGTATTGAGCTGTGATTGCTGTCAAGGGATTTCAACAAACTGAATGGCAAGAATGAAACTTGAGGACATCATGCTGCACATGGGGTAATGCACTATACATCTACAATTACAATTTTGAAACGGTATTATGTAAAGATACTTTGATCTTGGGAGAGTTTGATAATAAATGCTTGAGTTCACACTGAATTTTCATTTTGATTGGAAACTTTAGTGTTTCTGAGAGCAATGTAAGATTGTTCAGACAATATTCTGAAAGGCTAGATAAAGATGTGAGATTACTATGATCTTTTATTAGAGAAACATATGAGAAGCAGGTAAATGAAATCCTGATTTGATCTCAATTTATTCTCACTGATGTCTAGAAGCCATTCAGGTTTTTGCCAACACACAATATGAAAGTCTGAAATCAAAAGTCTGAGATGTTGATAGCAATAGCAATACCAAAGGATATGAACATCAATAGCTATGCATAGCTATCTTGAGCTATGAAAGGGACCTGCATCTACACTCTTCATCTGGAAAAGGTCAATGAAAGGTCAGATGTGTTTAACACGAGTAAGTTCTTCTCAGCTCGCTCCCAGCGACCCATCCGCTCAATAAACAGTCTGTCACACACCAGCTCTGCTGGTAACTCATGTTCTGTTAAAAGGGTCTAATACTACAGTTCCCTGTTTTAATTAGCATTCATCTCCAAAACAAGCTCTGCTGGCAGGACAGATGTGTGCTGTAGACTGAAAGAGTTCAGATTTAATGGCTGTGTCTCGCCATTAATCTCGCCCTGACTCCTCTGAGGGACGGTACCTCAATTAAAACAAGTCAATGGTGCTTTGAATGGGGTTCAAGGCAGCAATAGATTGTGGGTCACATTTTAGTGTAAAAGTCTGGGACCCTCTCACTCTTAAATCAAACAAATGATTCGCACTGGAACACAGAAGAGAAAAAGATACAAACTCAGCCTGAGTTTCCTAGGAAACAAAGTGGTTTATAAAGTAAAAAACAACAATTTTAAAATTAATGTAATATGTAAATGAATGTAATCTGTAAATGTCAGGTAGTTTTCTCTCCAAACACAGACATCTGATTGGCTGAAAGGCAGATGGAGGGAACCACGGAAAGCCATGAGTGTAACCATTTGACAGAGGTTTCTGGCTTGGTGTTAAATGATCTGTTTGCTTGACCTTAAAACTCCATTTTGTGTGTATATATATATATATAATATAGTAGGAAAGCAGAGATAATCTCAGGCACAGGTCAGGTCTGTATCCTCTCTCTCTAAAATAAACAGTCTAGTAATGATGATACCAAGTGTTTTTTTTTCTAACCCTAACTAATCAACAATGAGTAAAATGTGTGAAGTGTAAAATCAACATCATTTACGAGTTTATATTAACATCTCTGACCAAATGCAAATCAGCCTCCTTGTTTTTCCTGTTCTAAATGTTTAAATCAAGCAACTGTAGCAGTAACAACTGCACAAAACCTCCAAACAAAGTAAAAACTTCATCTGGAGCACCTGTTCATATAAATAAATAAATCATTTCCACCAAAATCTGAGTTTTAATCTGTCCATCACTTCTGTTTCTGCAGCCATACAACTGAAAACTCTGCCTACTGGGGAGTGCTGCCTATTACCAAGCCACACCCACTGCGAAGCCACACCCACTGCAAAGCCACACCCACTGTAAACACACTTTGTGTGTAGCATGAGTCACTTTCATACAATTTAATATTCACTAATGATTAACTATTAAAATTCTCTAAAAAAGGAGCCGAGACAAGCTGAATGACAATAACCACAAGCCATCATATACCTGCTGCTGCCGGCTGAAATCAGCTCCTCCTGTAACTTAGACAGAGATACTAGAGATTTTTTCCAGTAACTGGTATTACATTTAACTAGCAAATGATAAAGACGTTTCACAGATTTACATTAAAGACACAGGTGATATTTACAGAAAAGGATATAATTTGTCCGTGAGATCACTGGATTCATAAGGAACCACCCAAAACATAATAAACTGCACAACGAGGCACTAACAACCACTAAAATTCACCTCAGCAACCTCATAGCAAAACCCTGACAACCACCCACAACTCCCAAACAATGTTTCTTTAGAGACTGTAAACATCTAGTTGGCTGGTTTTGGGTTAAAATGGTTCATTTATTCAATTCAAATCCTGAATGAAAATAATGTCTTTCAGATATAAGATTATTTCAGACACTCAGTGGGAAATTTCCACTATATTTGAAGACTGTACTGTTCTATAAATGAAACCTAATAACAGCTGTGTACAGACACACAGAATCAACACAAAGAATAGCACACAGGATGTTATTTATCACTACTCCATAAACATCTCAGGCACCAGATTAAAACACAGTTAGAAACAGACACTAAACTCTCTGTTAAAACACGTCAGAACAGAAACCTTTTGCAGTAAAAATAAACCAAATGACAGATATTTGTGTTGAAAACTTTGGATCTGGGACCATTTTGAAAGATTCAGGTGAACTGTTTCACACAGACACAATAAGTACACCACAAAAACTACGCCAACACCCTGAACAAAGACTTTCAGAATGACTTGAGTGTAGGATGAATGGTGAAGTTACTGTAACTTTAACCTGCTGTTGTCTGTGAAACTGAACGCTGTTGACATAAACACACCCACAGCAGGAGTCTGAGAAGAACCATTTCACTCACTTGCACAACACAAGTAAGTTTTGATAACAGCACAACTACACTTCTGGCTGAACCAGTTTATTCTACAGGCAAGACCTCCACTGATGTCCACAGATCTGCAGAGTTTCTCTCCAACACTAATGAATCTCACCTGAAGCAGCTGATCAAGATGTTTGGTGTGATGGAGAAGGACTAAACTCTGCAGATCTGTAGACCTCCAGGAACATGGACTGAAGATCTCTTCACTACAGAAAACAACATTTCTAGAAATTGTGCAGACAAACGCTCGCTGTCGCGCCTTTTCAGACTAACAGAAATAAAGGTTTTGCTGTCAATTCCTCCAGATTCACTCTGAACAAGTGTTCAGGGAAGCGTGAGTCCATTTATAAAAGGCTTGTGTGTGAGTGTACAATATGATTTGACAGTTTGTTGGCAGGCAGAATGTTTTGTTTAGAGGCATTGAATGGAAATTGAACAATTTAATGACTCATTTCAACCACATGCCATGAAGAATCCAAACCTCAGCAAGGACTAGTTAAACTGCAAAACCAGACAAATCTCTTGATTAGTCTCCTGGGATGGTTTTAACAGCCCTACGTCTCTATTAACTCTATTAACTTAGATTAACTTCTGCTATGTAAGAATTCTGCATGTATAAATGATCAGAATTTAAACCGATATATAGTTTGAAAAGAATGATTTTTATAGCGCAGACAGGAGAGAGCAGAGCAAGTGGCCATAAGGAGAAAGTGTCACTATATCTCAGAAAATATGATATTCTGTGCACACACACACACGCACGCACACACGCACGCACACACGCACGCACACACACACACGCACACACGAACACATGCACACACGCACTCTCACACACACACACACCACTCCGGTGGCTGCTATATACAGTACATTAGTTTCAACTTCAGTGAAATACTTGTTTTATTTTTCAGTCAATATCAGGCTGTGCAGTTTTTCCAGCAGCCGTTTGTTCATGTGCAGAAAGCTAATTGAATTTAAGGTCATTGGGTTGTGGACTGTTAGCGCAGGAAAGTCTTACATGAACTTTTCCTCATATTTCCCGCTGTCTACTTGTTAAAATAGCTCCAATGACGTATTGAAATGCTGTAAACAGTTGAAATGTCTGTAAATGTCTGTAAACAGTTCAGTGGGTTTGAAGCAGAGCTTTACACATGCTTTCCACTACACCTGTTCTCTCCAACTAGATGTATGGAAAGATCATTTTCAACATTACACTGATTAAACAGCCCCGTTAACATTCATGAAGTAGCTCTCGTTATCAATCATATGTGACTGTGTTTTATGGCGTCCCTGTTGCCAGCTTTCAAATAAAAAGTGTTTGTCAACAGCAAAAGACAGTTTGTGTTTCTGTAGCTCTACAAACTACAGTTCTGACAGAACAACAAGTTTTATCAAGTATCTCCAAAGTCAGTCAAACACCTCACAACAGTACTGAGCCCCTCCCCCAGAGAATAATTAGTGTTTAGTGATTGATGATTGGTTCTGTCTACTAAGAAGGCGGGACTTCCTTCGCAATTGACGCCATATTGAGGATCTGCACTTTCCCATTCACTGTAACAGAACTGCGGCATCTTAAGATCTATAGTTTTTGGTTCAGACTTTTGGGTTTAAGTAACTACTGTATCTGAATCATGACACATGTAGTTTAATGCCACAGGATCATGATGATACTGTGGAGGAAAGCAGCCTCACTTCTCAGCATGGGAAATAAAGCTACTTTATTATTTCTGTGCCATTATTTAGGTAGAGCAGCTTCAGAAGTAAAACCTGTACCGTTTGTTTCTGGCCTTATTTATGAAAAAACACTGTGCAAAAACAGCTTGATCAGAGAGCACGATGAGAATAAGAGTTTAACATGAGCTCCAGTACAGTGTGTTCAGTGTGATGTTAGTGTTCAGACTCTTCATACGCTCATGTCATCTCAAGATAAAGCTCTTGTGTTTCTTCTGTGATGTTTCTAGTGGATTCAGCAGTAACTTGTTGTTCTATTATCAGCAGAACTGATGTTCTCTCTGGAATTTATTCCTCATCTCACAATGAAAGCACAGCAGAATCATAAAGCCAGACACTTGAGACCTGAGAGCAGCTTCAAAAGAACTCATTCCTGTAGCATTTATGACAAAAATCCAATATAAGCCAATGTATGTGACAGATGTAACCACTCTGTGTTTTTCAAGAGTCAGAAGAGACGTCTGCTGTTACACAAACACTTTACTGTCACTACATTTGGTAAAAGATGCATCTGGACTCATACAATATCTAAAAACGGACAGTTAATTAAAGCATAAAGAATTTAAACTTTCATTCACTTAAATGAATACAGAGCAACATCAACACAGTATCTGGTTTCTGTCTTTTCAGTATTTGTTTAAGCACTTTTTGTATTTTATTTATACCATCTGATTTATCTTCTCTGAGAAAACTGGGCAGTATCTACTGTAAATCTGCTGCAAGCTTCTCATCTCTTGTGTTTTTTTGTGTACAGTCCATGATAAACAAACTGTAACTATATGTAACTATATGTAAATCATCCTGTTTCAGGAACAATTCCTCCGATGTTTTCCTTGCACATATAATTTAAAAACACTAATAGTTGTATTAATACAGACATGACTGGTAGCTATACTGAACTCGACTCATTCTGCTTGATAACATTCACTTCCAGTGTGTGGAATGGCCACAGATCAACATTACAGTCCACAAATGCAACAAAACCCCAAGAACAATCTTCCCCTTCTCTTATTATAGCCGATAATGACAATATGATAATGAACTATTTCTGAGAAACCTGCCCCTAACTGAGAAAAAAAGAAACTGGCTTATTCCTGTCACTGTACAGAACTTTTTAAAAACAATATGTAAAAATAAAGCCAAATTAATTATATTGATAACATACTTTTGGGCCTTGGAAACTGGCTATGAATGCATAAGACAGACTTGCATTAAAATTGACTTTATAATGGTATGCACACTAAAGTCACTTTTCCAGACAGACAGACACACACACACACGCACAGACACACACTATAGAAATTACTACAATTATTATACAAACTGAATTATTTATGAGTGTCAACGTAATTAAATCTGTCATTATAAATCACATTCAGAAATTGCCAATACAATGTTATCACAAAGAAAAGTTTAAATGGTTTTGAAAGTACATTTTGTGAAAGGACTATTGTGGCCAAAATGCCAAGGTGTTGCTATGCAGTTGCTAAGGACATTCTGTGGCTGGTAGGGTGTTATATAGGTAGCTGCTCAGTACACCAGATAAAAAAACAGGACAGACTTGATTTCTCCATTAAACAGTTTTGTTTATCTGTTTTAATGTCACCTTTAATGTTTTAAAGATAAAAATCATAGATCTATTTGTTTAGAAAAGTAATTTTTACACCTGTTTGTAATAATGATTTGAGGAATCAATCATTTATGTGGCAAACAGTGCTGTTTAAATCGAGAGAACCAGCACCAGCAGAAGCACACAGACATCACTAATGACGTCCCATCTCTCCGGTTGTGAGGTTGCTGATGCTGAACGTAACACTCTTACTTTCTGTTTGTTTCCAGTGACATTGAAATCAGACCAGCAGTGGAATTAAGTCACTTTGCAGGCAGAAACTATCAATGGCTTGTCTGGCGTCAGTAATTGTTGGTCATTAGCGACTCTTACGCTGGTGAAATGCGCAGCTGCAGCGCAGACGGTGGGTGTGTTCCAGCCCTCGGTGAACTGCAGGAATAAACACTTCTGAAATCCATTAGCTTCCATTCATTTGTCTGCAGAGATGCAGAAGAAACAACTGTGTCGCTTAAACTTAATTCTGTATATAAATACAGAAGCACACCTTGCTGCTTCTTCTCAGCGTGTAACAGCCCTGACAGAATGTTCCAGTAAACAAACAATTAGAGCTTCACCAACAGAACCTTTAACTTATTTCAAACGTTCAATAACTTTTATCTCAGTTTGTAAAAAGCAGCAGAAAACATGAAAGGACGTCTGTGAGACAGGACACATATGTACACATGTAATATTCAGTTTCACAGCTCAGTTTACAACCATACATACAAGTAAACCTGGTAACATTCACACAACACGAGCAAAAACACTGCAACTGATTATTATGATCGAAAAATAAACACTCATATTTCTGGTCAGGTTAACATCATACTAAGCTAAAAATGGACTTTTACATCCAGAGGAGACCAAGCTGACCACAACAGAAGTGATGTGCTGGAACTCAGAACCAGAACCATCATTAGAATCGCAACCATGAGTCCTGCCACAGGGCTTGAGAGGATGACATTATCCTAAAAATATCTCCTGCCACTTTACCTACAGAAACATAAAACCCACAACACAGTCTCACTTACTTTAGTTAAGCAGGTGATCAGTGCAAAGAATGAATGCACCACAGATCTGACCACTCAAGTTAACTGCACTAAATGTTAACAAGATTAAGATTATTGACATTAACTAAATCTTATCATCACTCATTGAAAAGCCCCAACAGAGAAACAGTTTAGTTTTAGTTCAGAGCGAAAAATCTTTAGCATGGAATTCCCATGACAAAACTCTATAAATAACTCATTAGATTATGAATGTGTACTGATGTATGTGTTACAGTAAAGGCAGGAACATCATCTCATTTTCTTCAGCATACAGCACTGAGATACTTTTTTGCGTTACAGCAATTTCTTTCTTTCTCGTGATCTTGAGGTGACGTGAAAGATTCTGACTTTACTTAGCAAATGTTTTGCAGCCGCCATAATAAAACGTCAGTGTGACTCTGATGTCACCAGATGTGAGTAATGAGGCAAAGCGAGGGGCAGATGAGGATGAGTAATTACCTCCCGCCAGCTGAAAGGCAGAGCTCAGGACGTCCAGAGCAACACACAAAAGCCCACAGCAGCAGGAGGACGACGATCTTCAGTATGTTCAGAAACATTCCTGCATGTCTGTCCTGCGTCATCACTGCACAAAAACAAACCACCTCAGACTTTCAGATACTGAAGAACGTTATAGAACGTAGATATAAGAACGTAATATTCTCAGCTGCAGAAGATTCCCGTGTAACTGTGTATTAACATTGTTATTCTGGCCAGAGAAAACAAGTATTCCTGACATATGAAAAATTAACAAGAAACAAAAACATCCCAAATATTCAGACAGATAAAGGACATTTGATTAGGAAACACAATCAATCTTGGGAACTCTTACCTGCCCACCAGCATTTTAATGATGGATGTTCAACATCAGAAGGTTTCTGATCACAGAGTGCTGCTGGTTCCTCTGGGGTCATGAATCCCAACTAATTCAGAATGAAACGATGGAGAAAATCTTCAACCGTTGTCTAACTGTTGCATTACAAGTGGCATCCACAGCTATATCAACACCTTTTGTTGAATACTGTTTACCAGCTGCACTTTTACTGATAGACAGACGGTATTCAATTTCACAATTTACAACCTACAGCACAAACTGTTGTGTGGAATGTTTTGTTGGTACACTTGTGCTGTCTAAAATAAAATGGTTTTATTCAAGCTTGTAACTTGGTTTCATATTTTGATTTCTGATGACATAACATTGGGTGTGGCTTATGTCTGAATGACTTTTGCATCTTCTTCGAAAAAAACAGTTTCTCATCGTACATCTTACACTGAGCTGATCGTTTGTTCTGCTGGGGTGATTCTGATTGGCCGTGATTGTTTGCAGCTTGACAGATGTTATCAACTGTTGTTGTAGAAACCAACTGTTTTCTATAAAAACGAACTGCATTAATATTCTTTAAAATTTCTACAATAAGCAAGATTGTTTTTCAGAATTGTTACTGATCTTTGTTAATATTAGTTAAACCCAAAACAATTTATTTATTTCGTTTATTGAGCATTATCTGATGTCAACAGTTAAACCTTTTGATTTAAAAAATGTATTAATGAATGCTAAAGCAACAAGTACTGTTGATTTGTAGTTCATCTTAGCTCGTGCTTTAACTAATGTTAATAAAAACACCTCAGTAACAAATAACTTTCTGTCATTACGGCTGCATTAGTGTCTGCTTCATTCATTTATGCATTACTGTGATTTACAGTACATTAAAGTTTTACATGCGCTTCCTGGAAATTGAACCCACAACCTTTTGCGCTGCTAATGCTCAGAAACACAGTTCAGTAAAGATGGCAACACATCTGCATCCCTGGTGAGCACAGACGACAGGTGTTTTAATAGCAGGTAAATGTGTTTTTTTATCAAGGTTACTCTTCACATGCGTCTGTCAGTGCAGCTTCTCACAGGACGAAGTTCTGATGCGTTTCTGAGAGCAATGAAGGAGAATGACAGCTGATGCAGTTACAGATGCCACAGTCTCTTACGGCCTTTATTTCACCTCAACACAGATTCACAGTTCAGACTACAGGCCGCTATTAAATGAGCCCATGATTTTCTTTTGTTGTTAAAAAGTAAATAAGCAGAGTTCTGCATTACACCAGCAATACATTTTATCAATTCGCCCTGCAAAACAATTAAAAGTCAATTGGAAAAAAAATTAAATCCTTAAACACACAAACAGATTTAAAATCTTAAACACTTAAAACAGAAGTTTTATTTAACTTCACTTTCCGGCATCTTCTACAAGCAAATAATTCACTACAATTAATGTGTAAAGTCAGTGTAATTGTGGTTGGCTGTAGAATACAATGAATGCACTGAATAATAATGAGATGGTAAAAGGGGGAATTCCTCCATTTGTCTTGTTAAATTGCCTGTTTTAGCTGTAGAGCTTTTAAACCTGCTGTTTGCACAAATCTTTGCTGCTAAATAAAACTCACACAGTTTGAATATGTAGCAAACAGCCTGTCACAACACACCAGAGACCACAGTATTCAGTATTTGTTGTAAGATTAACCAGCTAAACTTTGTGTGAGCAGTATTAGAACTAAATTCCCCCCTGCTTAATAATAATATCAATAATAATATCAATAATATCCAAGATTATGTTCTGAATACATCTCTGAGCAGAAATGCTGTTATGAGTTACAGTAAGGCCATGAAGCGTTGCTCAGTTTTGCAGGTGTCCAGTGCTGTGCTGGTATGTGTGTGTTGAGGTCAGGTGTTAATTATTGTTGAGTGTGCAGTGGCAGCAGTGATAAACAGCCCGGCGTTACTGTTTAACTCTCAAACATTTTAATCAGACTATAGCTATCAAACACGCCGTCTAAACAGGGTCAGTGTTCAGACAAACTTATTCCTGCATTGTTTAGGGCATTTTTCAAGTCATCATGAATTGCTGTTTACAATTTAACAACCATAATGTAACATGATAGAGTGAAACAATATTAAAAGCAGTGTGTCAAACCTCATGCAGTTATTAACCATGTCAGACCTGCTGAAGGAATCAAACATTAGAAACATGGGGCTGAAGTTGATTTTCATAGATCCTAAACATGAACCGGACTCAGTAACACTTAATCTGAAAAGAGTGCATAAATGACTGAATGACATTTAGATGACTTTCACCCCAGATCTGATCAGAGATTTCTGGGCTATATGAGAGGCCTAAAAAAATCTCACATGAATAAACCAAATGAAAATATATGTACTAAACTTTCTAAGCAGCTCTGAATGAGTAGAATGAAAGCGTGTGTGTGCATATAACTGAAGCAGCAGGAAAAGTGTGTTATTCATTTGTTGATGTTGTGAGAGAGCTGTTGCATCTTTTCATGTAGCTCAACTGGTAGAGCGTTGCGTTAGCAGTGCAAAGGTTGTGGGTTCGATCCCAGGAACACAAGTACTGATAAAAATGTTTACCTTGAATTCACTGTAAGTCGCTTTGGATAAAAGCGTCTGTCAAATGAATAAATGTTTTCAGCTTGCTGGACTTTTCAACAGTACTGGTGTCTGAGGGG
>JAZGTK010020562.1:0-10936 GCA_036877625.1 Ambastaia sidthimunki
CAATCAATTATATGTGGTCATATGTACCTTATGTTGTTTACACAGTCCTCATGAGCCTCCACTAGTGTTTTGATATGTCTGGAGGAAACAGGATCAAACAAAAGCACCTCTGTCTGTTCACAAGCGACTGTCAAAACCGACCTAAAAAAGATATTCAGTGGTGAATACTTAATTCTGAGGTTTCTCCACAGGATGATGCATGTCTTTGTTTTGTCTAATGCATACAATCACTATTGTTTTAAAAAAATATAGGAAAAAATCACTTTAAACTTTGTATAAACTTTTAATGAATAGCAAATTTGTTAAAATCAAAAACATTCCTTGCATTATTTTCCTAAGAACTTCCTAAGATCCAAATTATAAAATATGGGCATTCTATCTGATTGTTTCCCAAAGAAAAACATATAACAAGTAAGCAATCTTGTCAGAGTGACAGTATGCAGGTCAGAAAGATATTGACATCAATACACAATACTAAAACCCACTTGAAGGTTGGTCACAGTTATGACCCAGTTCATCATGTCAACACAGTTTAAATAAGTTAAAGTAGCTTTAAAGCAGACTGGTGTGCCCCTGCAGATGATGATTTATCAATCATTAATGCATTCAGTCCCTGAGACAAATGACACGGGCAGCACTGAACTCAGCGTTGACTTGTTTCGGGGTGCGCTTACCCGTCCGGAGAGTACTCCAAGTTAAAGACAGCTCCGTGCGTTTGTGTACTGAGGTTCACCGAATCCGTAGCCGGGCTCATAGACGAATAAAGCCGTGTCATGATACGAAAATGATCCCGCGTAGGGTCCACGAACGGCCCCGTGCGGACCGTCCTCCTGCAGATCCACGAGAACAGAGAGTCGCATACGCTCGAGACCCTAGACCCCGAGCCCGTCCCGCCATCTCCGGCCCAATCGAGCTTTGAGCTGCCCTGAACGCAGGTACTCTCGCGGCTCGCTTGCGGAGAGGACGGTCTCGTTGAACCCGTGTCCTCGTCGATGTCCTTCTCCTCGTGAAGCAGATCGTTGTCTGACTCGCGGACACCGGCGGCGCGCGGCTCCTCGGCATCCTCGTTGTCGCTCGGCTGTCCCGAGCTCATTGTTGCGCGGATGTTGACGGGGACTCCGTTTTGAAAGCCAGAAAGGAGAAGATCTGCTGTCCTAACTCACCCTCCTTCTGAAGGGGGACAGGCACTGGACCTGCGAGCCAGGCCGTCCTGCAATAGATACCGCTTAAACAACCATTAATACAAACAAGAGTGGTGCGGATGTGTAGACATACAACATACTACGTGTTTCCGGTTCCTTTCTGAATAAATTAAGTAAAAACTGAATTTTGTTTTCTGCACATGCATAAAATAAAAATTTCAATAACAAGTCAATGAAGTCTTAGAATATATATATAGGATAATCTTATGGTAATAAACGTCAACTTGGCTTGTATTATTACCACATATTACAATAAAAAATCCATACATTTGTTTTTAATGGCATGTGTGGGAAATGAAAATGAACAGAAAACGTACCGTTTTCTGGCAGTTTTGAAGCACTGTCAACACTATCACAATGTGTTCTCAAAAACATTTTAATAAACATCCTTATGTTGAGAAATAAAAAGAAATGCAGTCAAGAATGATTTACAGAAATTAATATTTTACTAAAAATAAAGATCATTTACTCCACGAATTCAAGCATTGCATCAGTAACCTATAAAAGTAATTTTCAAAGTGAATAGAACATGAGGTATAGTTATATAAAACATATTAGTCAGCTTTAGTATGAAATTGGAGCTGGAACTTTCTGAAGCCCTGAGATGTTGCAGCTCATCCTCCATTTATTGTTATTTTCATTGACAGATAACAGATTTTGCTGTCTGTGCTTCTTAGTCCCACATAATGTCAATGTGGAATGACAAAACCAGCTTACTAAAAATAAGGACCACTCTTTCAAACTTAATGATCCTAGGACGCCATTCATTCTCTACAACATATCTCGAACTCTCTGGGACTGACTCTCTATCATGCTGTCATAGACAGAGCGATAAACATTAAGGACCTCAAGCGCAGTGGGACGCAAATAAGGATCCTTACTCTTGCACTCTGTGTGGATCTGAAATAAATGGAAATGAATGACATCACTTCCTAAGATATTCCCCAATAAGAAACGCGTCACATCTGGAATCTTCCAGATATCTGTCTTTTCGTCATAGTCAGGCATCAGCTCATCTGAAAATGGAATATCATTCCCATAGGGCCATAACTGCTCAGGAGCAACAAAGTCCCCAGTTATCTCATGGTGGCCACATTTCACCCCTCTACGTCCCCTCTCCACCTCAGGAAGTGCATCAAGGTCATTAGCCAACAGACGCATGTCAGATGCAAGAAGGAACTGGCTAAGAGTTTTGTGTAGGTCATTGGAGTCACACATCACACGAATGCCCACTGGACTGGCATGCAGGTATGCCAGGAAGGCAACATAGTCTATTGCCAGTTGTAGCCGAATATGCCACGAGTTTCGCCAGCGATAACGGTCTTCAGCGAGAGTAGCATCAAGCGTCAGCGGTGATCCAAAAGGATGGTATTCTGTAACAAACATCCCTTCCTCCTCACATGCCCCTACAAGAGTTACAACATGGGTGCTCTGCAAGGAACGTAGCATTGACACTCCATGAAGAAAATCATCTTTGTACTGCTCTGATGACAAGACAGAAAGAGCTACCTTCTGCCCTCGCCACTCTGACAGATAAACCTGGAAAACACAATCATGCACCTGTGTAAGTCTCCAAAAAATATTAGTTAAACATTTTTAAAAAATGTAAAAACTTCTCACCCTTTTCACAGCCCCCTGTCCGATAAGCTTCACTCGACGGACCTCAGCACGAATTTCTGGGCACTGCAGCCAAAGGGAACAAGTGGTCATAGTGCCAATTTTAAAGTGACGAGGTGGACACTGCATATTCACTGAGGGAAGATTAGTGTCCTGATACAGAGCATCTAGGTAGAAGTAAAGCAGCAGATTGGCACAGATCAGGGCTGCCAGGCAAAGAAAAACTGCAGGAGGTCCACACCTCGCCCCACTTGTGCCATAGTTAGAAGTGCTACCCATACTGACATCTTTTGATCAAAACAGATAAACATATTTCAGACACATATTTAAATATAGAAACACACATTTAAACAAAAATCTGAAAGCAAATTTAACATTGGCCGCTATTTTGCGAAGGTTCTGTTAAATATAACTTGATGATTTAGGCTTACAACACACCAGTCTGCATGAGTAATAAGTAATATTTCCTCAGTAGCAGACGCAATTGCCTTCCAGTTTATCCGTTTTTAAAAAACAATGAATTTTAGTTAAAAAGATATAATCAGTATTTAGTCGAATATTACATGCTGCCAAATGTTATTTTCCGGATTTTCTCGCTCTGTGAAGTGCACCTTACCATACCCGGCATACAGATCGCCATCTAGTGCCCTAGTCAGTGAACAACCTCGCGCTCTTACGGACGGGCGAGCGATACCACAATTTTGTTTTCATCAATTGATCAATTGATATCGACAATAATACCTTTACTTATGTTAAACTTATTTTGTCGCAAATCCTGAGGATAAAATGGGTAGTTACAGCCGATTAACCTTGCATTTGAAAACTGTCATTTTTAACCATTTAGGTCCTAAACTGGCTATGGTCATACTTTGGTTTGATTAACAATGATTAGTTTCATAATGTTAAGATAACCGAAATCGTTTTAAGCTCAGAGTTTATTGCCTAGTTATTTTTTATGCTAAATATGTTATTAAACCAGTTAATAAAAAAAACTTATGTTAGATATTTTGAAAGTATCAACATTCAAATGATATCTGTCCACACAAATGAAATTCAAAGATTTAATTGTTATAGCATTTGTCCCAGTAGTGAACAATTTTACCCGTTTCACACATTAGGTGTTTATGTTATTAGTTAGACCCAAGATGTCCTTAACCCAAACGTGAGTTATATTTAATTCATAAGAGAGCATACGTGCCGCACAAGTCTGTTTTCACAGTTTCCATGGATAGCGTTTATTAAATATTAAAGCATTTGGTGTCAAATTGACACCCTCGTGTCACAAGCTATTTATCTAAAGATCAGCAAAGACCTTTAATGTAATGGCAACGCACTCCACTTGGGGCCGAATCTAGTTTCACTCATAATGTAGGTCAATAACAGCAGAATGGAGCAACGCACATCGAGGTCCGAGGAGGACAGAGCGGAGAGGAGGGTGAGATTCCGGGTGGCATCAGCGCACAGCGGTCGCGTCCTGAAGGAGGTGTTCAGAGAGGATGCGCTCGAAGACTCCACTGACACGGCAGACACGGACACCAGTGTCAGTTCAGAACCAGAGCGCTCCAGCTCGCCCGCTATCAGTGAGGCAAACAGCCATCTGAGTGGTCTTGTGGGGCCAGAAGCGGACGACAGTGGCAGCGATCAGGACGAGCTGCTCATGTATGCCAGTGCTGCGAAGGAGAAGCTTTTCACCGGGAAACGAGTGAATATCTTCAGTAAGAATGGAACTGTCCGGGGCGTGAGAGACAAAGTGAGTGCGGGGCAGGTGTTATTTAACAACCTGTCCAAAATGTATGGGGTAAGTGTCATTCAGAGATACAGGACTGTATAAAATGATGTATTATGTAAATGATGTATGTAGGGAATGTATAAGATCAGTTTCTCTCAATGAGGGGAGAAACCGTGTAAATAATCCCTTCTTAAAAGAGTCAGTTTCTAATTGCTGGAAAAAGGAACTCTGTCAGCCTTATTAAGACATGTAAGGTTAATGAAGTATATAATGACGGTGTAAAAAGGCTCTATTTACATCATTACAGTAAACTGTTTCAGTAAAAACCATGTTACAGTGCTTAAAATTAATTTCCATATTTCTTTATGAAAGAGGTATTTTTTTGTCATTTGATCTAGAACTGTTTTTGGGAGATTCATTTTATAATGTCTCGTTCTGTAATCCTCCTTGTTCAAATGAAAAGAACACACTGTTAAATTAACAAAATTAATTATTAATTAAATTAACTCATGCTGGGTTGTTTTAACCCTAAATTCTGGGTTGTTTGAACCCATGGTTGAGTAACAACAACCCAGCATGTTAATTTATAACCTAACAACCTGTATGTTCTGTCCACATTTTACCCAACAATAGGTTGAAAATGACTCAGCATTTTTAGAGTGTAGTAAACTAGTAACTAACTGTCATAAACTTGTGTCTCTCAAAGGACTCCTTTATTTTGAACCGGCCTAAAAGACCATGAGGCTGAAAACAGCTTTTGCATGGCCTGCAGCAGAGCTGGGTCACAGGACTCACTATAGGGCGTCACTCCGGGTGGATGTCCAACAGGCTTCAGCATCCATGAATGTGATGAACAGTGGCCAATGTATTTTCCTTTAAATGATTTTCAATATCTGTGTATATTGTAGTTCTGTAAATATATTTTATATGAGCTTTTGCAAAACGTTATTGAATGTTGAACTACAAAGTCAGCAGATTTTATAATGTTGTCTATTTCTGTGGTGCCTGTTTCCTGAATTTCACCTTTTTCATGGGTTGTGATGAAATTCTATATTCTTTTGTTTTTTTTAGAAAATAAGATGTTGTGAAGTTTTATACATACCTTTACTTTTTAATGCAATAAAAACAAAAAACTAAACTCTATATTTTTCCTTGTCTGATTATAATTTATATTTTGTCTTGTTTTGAAGTAACACTACCTTAACACTTTCGGGAATCTAAAAGTGCCTTTCATGAAACAAACTGTGTATTCACATAAAAGTAAAACATTTTGAATAACTTTGCATATTATCTAAGCTAAGTTAACCTATGACTATGTATGAATTAAAGTACTTTTGAAATACAGAAACAGCTGCTTTCTCACACATGACTCAATAATTAATGAGATCAGATGGTTAGATAGCTCAGCTTCCTCTGCATTATTCAGCTTGATCTCTGAACAGGAGTGAGATTGAGAGTGAATGCGTATCATGAATTGGTGCCAGTACAATGTATCCAGTATCTAAACATGTTTGCATGATTTTTCTAACTCAAATCTTTAGACTGTATGACAGCCATATAAAACTCCAGTGAAAGTTCCTAATAACAACAAAAAATGAATACAGAGCACTCTGAATTATTTTCATTATTTTTATAACAATTTATTGGAACTTTGTTTTGTTGTCACATTGGTATTTAGACAATCTGCATTAGGTGTAAACTACATATATGCGTAGAGTAATAATTGTGTATAAATTGCAATATTTTTAACAGAATAATCAGAAGACAGTAAGAAGAGCGAAGACACCGTACAGTAAAGCACAGGGATAGGCCACCAGCAGCTGCTGCCCACCCATATCAAGAGTGGAACTGAAAATCTTAGAAGCTGATAGGCTGCACCAGCCAATCACGAGCAAGGCCAACAACGTACCCAAAAATCCCCTGCATTAATACAAACAATAAAGCAGCTTGTTATTCAAATGCACTTGTGCAATGAAACTGCTGTCCATATATTCACCACAGTCAAACCGCTAATATAGGCGTACTGTAGCACTGCATACTCACTGAAGTGAATAAACAACAGCGAAGGCTGAGAGTGCCACCATTGGTAGGAGACAATATCCAAGCACGCTTGCCACACACCCACAGGATATGCTGTAGCAGCTCATAAGGTTTAACAGCATGAACATCCCAACACATCCCAGAGCGCTGATTCCATACACGTATCCAAAGTGTGCCTTTCCTGCCTGCAGAGAGAACACACAGCCTAACGCACAATACACACACACACTAATACAAGCACTCAGGTGCATGCTCTGGACATTAAGGAATGTTTTCATGTTTACGTTTAAATTCAAATCACTTTGTACCTCTAGTTAATGGTTTCGCCATTTCACTTCTGTTGTAATGTAAATGGCCAAAGGTTCAAGGTGAGGTTAATACCATCAAAAGTGTGGCTCCAAGGGCAATGCAGAAGAGAACAGGGCCGGTGAGGTCCGTTTCATTCATTATACTGCCATCTGCTGGCTTCAATGGATTTAATACAGTCAGAGTCTTCTGCCAGATATGGTCAAAGTTAATACCCAACTCTGACATGGAGAAACGACAATTTTCAATTACATTCTTACAGTTAGAATAATACGTAATAATGACAAATTACGATAAATCTTTTCTGTTATCATCTTCGAAAGTAAAATTATTAATCTTTCTTTATTACCTTCCAAGAGTGGAGGCTCTTCCTCGAATGAATCTGTATATTCTGTTTGCTCAGGCTGTGCTGCAGGCTGGAACATTTGTCCAGTATAAGGTGCTGAAGTGGTATATTCATCTGGCAGAGGAGTGTTACCATCACTGAAAACAGAGAGTAAACAATCAACAGCTGCATTGGTATAACTCACAATTAAACTACATTAATTCACACAGAAACCCATACACATATACTGTTTGATATGTTTCAGTTCACAAAATCTGTATGCTGTTGTTGAGGTTACACTTACACATTATGGTACTCTGGGTTGATGTAGGTTGGATCATAGCCATATATCTCTTCTTGCTGGCCGTCTGTATATCCAGACTGATAGAACTCTTGTTCAAAGTTTTGAAAGTCTCCCATGCTACTTAACAAAATGAAGCATGCATGTGCAACTTTAAGCAAACACTGTGGTAGAAACCAGTGCTAATTTTAGTCTATTTCAAGCTAGTATGTAAGCACAAGACAGTTAGAGGTTGTAGAATTGTAAAATACAGTTTTGAACAAGTTCCTACCTGTGTGTGTCCTTTTGGATTTAACTTGCACCACTTGATTTGTAATGCGGGTTTGCTTGGTCACTGAGCAGCTGTTTGTTGTGTGTAAGAGATGGTATTAATAGTCTTCTATATTTGCTTGTGGGACATCAGCATTAGCTGTGACTGGACTGGGTTATTTAAAACCCTCCTTATAAACTACACATCTTACACTGGCTGCAAAATGTTATTAGGATATTGGGACTTTAATTTGGGACCTTTTACAATTTGGTTTGAATTAATTTGCCTGAGAAGTCACATACACATTCATACATTGTCAATTGCTAAGTTGTTTGTCATACAAAAAGCAATTAAGTATCTACTAGCAAATGCGTAGATTTCTGGATATTTACTTTAGCAAAGAGCAGTTTGAACACTCTCTCTCTTTGCTTTGAGCTCATCTTTGATATCTTCAGTTTGGGCTTTCTCAGATTGCTGCTGAAATGAGTTTGTTACTGGCCAGTTTTGCCAATGTTAACAATTTCTTAACAAATTACTTCAAATACATCAAACATATATAATTTTAACAAATGCAAGGTTTATATTGTAACCATCAAGCACAGCATAGCAATATTAGTCTTTACTCAGCCTTTTCCATTTAAACCTTTTTAAATCGGTATAAAGCAGGACAGACTGTTTACATCTATTGCCATAGAGATATCTTGAAAAGAGAAACCTGTCAGACAATCCAACCTATAAACTGAAACTGATTCTGCTTGTGCTATTGGTTAGTCACCATCTGGAGTATTTTTGTGTGGTAGATAGATTGCCAACACTTCCAGTTCTTTAACCTTAAGGAAATTACAGTTGTATTTGTCGCCAAATCTAGTTGAGTTGTAAAATAATAAGACGTATAGTAGTGATGTTGCCTACTTTATTTTAAGTACTTTAAAGTGAAAGTACAGATTAGGCCAGGTTCTGTAAGCAATGTTGAAGTCAATATACTACACGATAACTAACCCAGCAATATATAAATATTTTCTGAAAAAATATTTGATAAAAAAATAGATACAAAGACTCCTACAAACTCCTGCATATTTATTTGATTTTTTAAAATAAGAAATATTTAGCAAAGACATACATAATCAAACTAGTAAATCTGAAACAATAGAAAATTCAAACTGTCATAATAAAATTATAACACCGCAAGCAAAGAAAGATAAATAGGATCACATTCAAAACTATATTAAATAAAATCTCACACCTAAAATCAGAATTCACACATAACGACACTGACATAAATGCTATAAAATCTCCCTAATGACAAACTCAAGGGACAGCTAAGCTTTTTTTTTTTAGATTAAGCAGATTTCACTGCCATGGTGCTCTTCTTCCTAACACACGATTGGTGACTTTCTGCAAAAAAGAAGATGCCATGTATTAAAATGGGAGTCAAAGTGGTTGTGTGTAAGTTCTGAGAAACAGAACTGATTTAAAAACTGATTTGTTGAATACATCTGGCCCTTGTTTAACTGATTCTCTTAAACTTACCTTGTTAAAGAGCTGAGCATTGAGACGATAGGAGCTGTACTCTGCTTGTCTCTTTTCCTCCTCCCTCCTTTTTTGGACTTCCGGAAGTTGGGCATATTTCCTGAATTAATTATACATTTAATTTGACTGTTCATTAAAACGGTCCATTATGCATTATTCATTTAAAACAGTTTTTTATAAAAACTTTTGTGTCTCTCACTGGACCTAAACTTGAATTAAATTGGCTATTTCACAAACACATGCATAATATGCACATGCATTAACATAATCCTACTTCCTAAATCTATCTGTCCTGTCTGTTCTTTCAGTGTAAGCCTTTTCTGCTAAATCTGCCAAATACTATATGCATGCAATTGGCACAGGCACATGAAAAGTTAATGTGTGTTATTTCTATTACGTTGCACAGTATCTGGGTGACAATGGATACTTACTGTTTGGATCGTTGGACCATCTCCCGCCTTGGAACAGCTCGCTTCCGGGGTACAGGAGCTAGTGACAGGTGCATGTTTTAACATGGACATTGAATATTGGATATTGCAAGCTGACCACTCATATTACTATATGCAACTAGATATAGTAATACAGATATAGTAATACTCATATCACCTGGTATAAGCGGTCGTGATGGTCCTGGGCGGTTAAATAGCTCTTCTCTCTCTCTACTGAAGACTGCCTGTAGTCTCCTCTCCTCAACCAGCAACTCCAACCTCTTCATTCGCTCTCTCGATTGAGAAACAAACTCTGGCCGATGGAGCTCTAAAGCTTCCTGTAAAAAAAATCCATGTGTTGATGTTACACTCAATTTACCAAATCAAAATCAACATGCTTTTTAAAAACAAACAGGAAAATAAAACCACTCTAAAACCATAACAGACACCAAGTCACGCACCTGCAATGAAAGTCGAACAAGAGTCGAGGGCTTGTCACTGCTATTAGTCCCCATTGCTGATCTAGATTCTGGCTTCTTTTGCTCCTCCTGGATCTGTCGTTCTCTCAGTGGTTCTCTAAGTGTTTCTCTGACTGATTCTCTCCAGGGTTGAGCTTTACTGTAAGGCTCAAACCAGGCCTGGCTTACGGAAAAAGCTGATTCACTCTGTGGCTGGTTTTCCTTACGACCATCAAACTTCAACTCATCGGCTGAGACAAACCATGACACACCTTAAAGAGAATGTGATATAGATAAGAACAGTAGAAGGTAGTTTCTGAACTTTTACAGAGAATTATACACCACTATCTGTACCGTTAGGGCAGCGTGTCCGAATGCTCTTGCTGCAGGAGTCTCTCTTCAGAGCTGATGTCTGGGTGGAGTTAGCTGCGGACGCAGTGTGGATGGGTATTCCCTGAAACCCTTTGCTAAATGTGTTTGTTGTATGGGCATTACTGGAGACACCAGGAGAGGGAAATATGGTGCCTACATCCCGAGTGTGTCTGCGTGTGCCGTTTATCACAATTTCCAAATCACCTGCAAAAAAAGACAGAACATTTCTTTGATTCACACTGTCCATGTGGACAAACATTTATATCTGTCTGAAACTGAACAGGTTGCATTATTTACACATTTTTATTATTGTGCAACAGACCTGCTTGTACACTTTTGCTGACCAGTTTGACCTTTGGCCTTTTGGTAGTGAAACTA
>JAZGTK010020563.1:0-10936 GCA_036877625.1 Ambastaia sidthimunki
GACGTGGAGATTCGAGTGAAGGTCCAGCCCAACGTCATTAAAGGCAGACAGGTGTGATTTACCTGCTGGGATCTGATTCCATCTCTTACCGTGTTACAGTTTCCCTCTCTGTCTCCCGTTACCTCGACCATAATTTAATAACAGTCTTATCTGCACGGTTTCTGTGTGAAGGTATCTGTGGATCTGCAGCCGGGGAGAGTTCGGGTTGCCGTGAACGAGGGAGGAACCCAGACGGTCCTGATGGAGGGAGAATTTACACACAAAATTAACACGGAGAACTCCCTGTGGAGTCTGGAACCGGGCAAATGTGTTCTGGTACAGATGTTTGAATATTTGTTTATCTCAATGAGAAGAATGATAAAAGAAACTCGTTAAATGGCGAAACTGCTTGTTGACGCTACTAATGCAAAACTCTTTTAAACTTTTAAAACACTAATGTATTTAATTGTTTACTGTAAATAATTTGCCGTGGATGTTTTGGTAGTAGCTGTAGATGGTTTTGATGATGGCTTGGATGTTTTTTCCCAGCTGTCCCTCAGTAAAACCGGAGAAATTTGGTGGAGCGCCGTGTTGAAGGGTGAGACAGAGATTGACATAAACCAGATTAACCGGGAACGCTCCATGGCAACCGTGGATGAGGAAGAGCACGCTGTTCTTGACCGCCTGCAGTTTGATTACCACCAAAAACTCCAGGGGAGGCCACAGAGCCATGAGATGGTGAGTCTTCACATAAGTGCCCTGAGTTTTCTTCCTCTTAAAGTACTGTAGGCAGTTTTGGAGGGGCTAGCAATAGCAAGCTAGCTTTAAAAGAATATCCCACCCCCCTTCAGAGTGCTTTCCAAAGCCACGCCTCCTCCAACACATGAGCACAGGGGGTATGTAAATACATAGTTTGACCGGCAAGTAGGACAATGTTGTACTTAAGAAGACTCCAGGTATAGATGTTGCATTGAAGGTTTTTACTTTACATTTCAGAAAGTCCATGAGATGTTGAAGAAAGGCTGGAATGCTGAAGGATCTCCGTTTAAAGGACAGGAGTTCGACCCCTCCATGTTTAACATCCCGCCCAGCGCGGTCCAGTTTTGAGATTGAACGAGGTCGGGTGTGATGTCGGCACGTACTGTAACGCTCAAGCACACAGTGAAGAAGACAGTTTCCCGCTCCGCAAAACTTCTCATGCCAATATATAACTGACACGGCTACGGTTTGATTCAGTTTAGGCCAATTATCTTTAATGGTTTGTTGTGTTTTATGAAATCAGTTGACTGTCATTATTTGGCTGTGTGTATTTTTATTAATGACATCTGCTCAGTTACAGACCAGAGATGCAGGACGTGTTATTTGTCTGTTGTTTGTATTGTAATTTCCTCAAGACTGAACAGACACATTCACCAATATTTCAGTGGCTTTGGTCAGATTTATTAAAGACGTGTTTGTGTCTTTATACAGCTCAAATTCACATGAGGGTGAGAATTCTTTGGTTTTTAAGTGTGATGGATGTTAGATTGGATTTTCCCTTCATTTGCATCAGTTTTGTTCAGCATCTGTTCCTGAATCTATTAAAGCTTTTTTGCAAACACCGAGTTTGTTCAAACATTGTTTTTCTTCCAAATACAACGAGAAATCACAGTCGAGTACAATGTTAACATGTTTATATACAATGTTTCCCTGTTTGTAAACTACAGCCACACATAAACCATGAATGCCATTGTATTAAATAACAAAAATCAAACCAAGTAGTATTAATATCAAAATAAAAGATACCTTTAAAAGGCACAGTATTCATACATTTCTAGTTGTCAAATTATATTTATAAATGAAATCATTATTATAAGCACCTTTGTGATTTAGAATAAGGAGAGATAAGGAGTTTTTTTTTTTATTTAGTAGATAATATGTGACAAATGTTGTCATGAGATCAAAAGCCGTTTTGCAAGCAGTCACAAAAAACACGTTCATGGAAAAATATTGCGGGTTGCAGGTGCAAAACCGCGACCGGAGCTCCGCCGCGCCCTCTGGCGGCGAGAGGAAGCAGCTGCGCGGCGGCAGCGTTCAGTGCAGCGGAAAACAAGTGGACTGCAGCTGAACGGCGCATTTGGTGAGAGGTTGGGAAGGCGGTCGAGTCTGTTCATCGGCGAACCGTTCCCACGCACGGATCCACATCCACACTTGACTTTATCCCCCAAACTCCGGATCTCGAAGGCGCAGAAGCGTGTGGATAGACGGTTTGGATATTGGCACCAACCAGGCAAACGCAGAGGGCTGAGAAATGGCTACGACAACCTGTACGCGCTTTACCGACGAGTACCAGCTTTACGAAGAACTTGGAAAGTAAGATCTGGTGTCTTGTTTCCTCTCTAATGCATGCAAAAAAACACGCATGTTATGCAATATCACATACATTGTGTTTAAATGCTGAAATTTCGCATGCAACATGACTGTTCGTATGGAAACGCGGTGTTGCATTTCAAAACTCCCAGCAACGTTCGTGCAACATTGAGCGTTTGACGCGCTACAGTTTCTCATCGTGGGCATGTGGAGGAATCTGGCGATAGTTGCGTGTTTTGTGCGCGTTTGGTCTCTGATGCATTTCATGCAAAATGCATGAAGCAGTTAAAAAACACAGAGGGTGACAGTTAACAATCGTGTGTCATTTACCAGCTCTGATCACAATAACCATCGATTGGGGACTAGTTTAAACTGTACGGCCATCAGATGATACATTTTTGCGACTGTATGGAGTTTCAGACATGCCACAAAATAAATCAATGCGTAAATCTATGTAAACGATTAATATATAATACATAAATACACAAAGTCATGTAAGTGATAATGATTAATACACAAATGCATAAGTAAATCGACACAGAAAATGTACAAATAAAATAATAAATGAGTATTTGTATTTGAATGCATCAGTGTTTAAATGGCACTTTGTGCGGCGGACTCACCCGCGGGTCTCCCGGCAGGAGTGAAGGGTCACCGCGCCGGATCTCTGTGACATTTGAAGCTGTCAGACATTTGTTTGCTGTGTATATGTGAGTGTGTCCGACATGCCTTCAGCCTGACGTTAGGAAATTATTTTACTCTCTCCTCCTGTCCGTCTGTATTGCGTTTCTTTCGCACCGCTTTCTCTTGATATTAAAGGCCATATTAGAGGCTTTAGAAATCCCGACACGTTTCTTTATAGTTAAGTTTGTGTTGTTTATTTTTAGCGTCTCTGTTTTTATATAAATGCTGTGTTTTTTCATCTTTTGGTCTATATTTTGTGAATATTTGGCCTGTAAGGAGAATATATACATTTATTAATGTTACATATTTCTCAATGTATAGTTCTGCTTTTTTACATTTGTGTGACATTTCGCCCTGACAGATATTTACCGCACTGCATGTTCACCACTTCCTCAGTTTGTGGTGGAGACGAGCATTGTCTGCTGAGTTAAACCTTCTTATTCTGAAGAATATTCATTTATTTACTCACAAAACATCATTTAAATAGTTAATTTTATGGGTCTGTTTTTGTTGTGTAATTGTGTTAATTTGTGTTGATTTAGAGAGAATTTTAGGGTTTGTAGTAAAACAAACAGCTTTATCACTTGCAATAAGTAATGATCGAAAAACATGATATCATAACCCTTGTGAGAACAACATCAGATTCTTACAGTTACCGTGTAATTCTCATGGTTGTTGAATACGGGTATCATTCAGTAATGTGTAAATTTCAGAATAGCAGACAGATCGCTGGTCTCTGGGTCTAAACGCTGACCCGGCCGGTCAGGCTGTGACTCTCTCTGACCTTTCGTTTGACTAGCTGGGAAGTTTCTGTTCTCCTTCAGAATGTTGATTTTGTCATTTCCATCTTGCTGACAAGCCTGCAATGAAAGTTTAGTGTTTATTATAAAGTTTTGTATTCACGTTACACATTATCTTAATTCCTTATAATACTTTCTACATAAAAGAATTATTTTTAGATGATTTGATTCATGTTTGTAGTTTGATTTTATTTTGCGTGGAATCATGAGTTTGTATTTTTTAAATAGTCTTTGATAATTTCAGTTATTAACTGTGTGTTTGTCTGTTTTTATGTATTAAAGGCAGGGTAGGCGATCTTTTCCAGAAACATTTTTTGTTTGTCTGATTGTTTTTAGGTTGACGACTTAACATTCTGTCAACATCTACTGATGGAAAACAGCTTTTTTTGGTTATTTCCGGCACATTTACAGTCGTTTTCATTACTGTAATCTACTGTCTTGATTGAGTTCAGATAATAAATCTTGTTAGTATTAAAGAACGTGGTAATATCACTGTGATTTTTGTATCATAATCCACCTTTAGAGGTTGCTGGTCTCTTTGTTGCTCTTGCGTGATGGTTTGCACCATGATGTCATCAAAACGCGTTGACCCTCGTCCCAACATTGCCCGGGCTTCCTCTCTTCCTGTCCGCCAGCCGAGCAAAAGCTGCGCAGGTGATCAGCCTGAGGTCACGGAGGGGCATATGTCTGTTTTTATCGCATGTTATATCATCGCATGGGTGTTTCCAAGGGCATCTGATCCTGCGGGTCGAGCTCGCTGGCAGGGGCGGTTGCTTGCTCGTACGGAACCGATCTGCTTCAGAGCAACTTACATGCCAAGTGCATTGTGTAACTGTGTCGAGATGTGCTAAAATTAGCCTGTAAGAAATTACATCACATCATTGTCATGGCTGTCTCAAGTGATTTTGTCTCAGCTGAGCYGTTCTGCTGGTCCACTGATCTTCTGAGCTGTTCTGATCCTCAGAGATGTTCTGCTGGTCCTCTGATCTTCTGAGCCGTTCTGATCCTCAGAGATGTTCTGCTGGTCCTCTGATCTTCTGAGCTGTTCTGATCCTCAGAGATGTTCTGCTGGTCCTCTGATCTTCTGAGCTGTTCTGATCCTCAGAGATGTTCTGCTGATCTTCTGAGCTGTTCTGCAGATTCTCTGAGCTTTGAACTGTTCTTCTGATTTTCTCAACTGTTCTTCTGATTTTCTCAACTGTTCTTCTGATCTTCTGAGATGTTCTGCTGATTTTCTGAGCTGTTCTCTGTGTGTCTTTCCTCAGGGGGGCCTTCTCAGTCGTGCGACGCTGCGTCAAGCTGTGCACAGGCCAAGAGTTTGCTGCCAAAATCATCAACACCAAAAAGCTCTCAGCAAGAGGTACGTCAGTTCTGCTCACAGTGATTTTGAAAAGAGAGTTTGGTGGTGACAACATTTCTGGTCACGATTCCAGATGTGGAATGAAATTTTTCTCATAAGTTTTTTTAAAATACTACAGGTATTATTTACTCCTCATGTAACCAAGTTAAAACTGATTTCTTGTAGGTTGCCATGGTGAACGGGTGTTGTTAAATTGTTCAATGGGATGAGAGACGTATATAGATGTCAGATCTTATAGTTGACATGTTTGTTGTGGTGCTGCGTGATATTTTGGGAGGATGGGTGTGTGTGTGTGTCTGTGTGTGTGTGTCTGTGTGTGTGTGTCTGTGTGTCTGTGTGTGTGTGTGTCTGTGTGTGTGTGTCTGTGTCTGTGTGTGTGTCTGTGTGTGTGTCTGTGTGTGTGTCTGTGTGTGTGTCTGTGAGTGTGTCTGTGAGTGTGTCTGTGAGTGTGTCTGTGAGTGTGTCTGTGAGTGTGTCTGTGAGTGTGTCTGTGTGTGTGTCTGTGTGTGTGGGGGTCTGTGTGTGTCTGTGTGTGTGTCTGTGTGTGTGTCTGTGTGTGTGTCTGTGTGTGTGTTGAGAAGTGTTGGCACACTGGAGGCATTGAGATGATCTGAGGGTCATCACAGGCAGGCGGAACATTTGGCGCAGTGCAGACAGCGTGTCTGTACGCCCAACATGCCAAGAGCATGAGACTCATCTCACCCACAGAGAAGAGCAGAGGGCCACGCGCACACACACACACACACACACACACACATTAGGTTTCTAGTCTTTGTAGGGACTTTCCATAGATGTGATGACTGTTATACTGTACAAACTGTATAGTCTGTCCCATTACAGATTACCATTTCAATCAGTTTCCCCTTTGGGGACAGCTGTCTCAGATTTGTCAAGTTTTGCTACATTAGGTACAAATTTGTCTCTAATGTAAACACACACACACAAACACACATCATGTCATTTGTTTATTAGCTCATTCGTTGATATGAGAGCACACATCTCATATCACCATCCACTGTGTGGAGAAAATGAAGTTGGTGGAAATTAAGGGTGTTTTTGACAAACTGGCATATTCCTTTTTGTTACCAAGACCTATTTTATATTCAGCATTTAATGGATCCTAAAAAATGTAAACATACATCCACCCTTGAATTTTTCTCTCATATATTTATCTCAAGCATTCTCTAGACTGACGCTTTTGTTTTATTTGTAAACAAGTTTTAGCGTCATCACCGTATAAGTTTGAATAAAACTCCTGGGAAATGAAAGTGTGTTTGGTTAAAGAAACGCTCGGCATGCCCTCACACTGGTGCAGAGGGTCTCGACCCTCAGAACTCCAGCACGCATGCAGAGCTTTTTGTTTGTCAGTTTGAGAGCTGCTTTTCTGCTATTGCCCTCAAACAAACCCTTGGTACCTTCAAGTGGAAAAAGTTCAGGTTGTCGCTTCATCATCGCTACTTTTGGTTTGATTCAGCGTGCGACCACATCTGACACCTCACGTTCCCCCAACGTTCATGTGAAGATCACGTCAGGTCGCTTTGAGCTGAACGTTAGAGTGGATTTAGGTTCTCATGGTTTACTCTAAAATTGGTAACGAAACAGGTTTAGGGACATCACATGTCAGTGCTGATGAGTTAGTTAATACAGTTGAAAGTGGAACAAGGGGGTGGGGCCAGAGTAAGGCGATTGACACGGAATGCGACCAATGACTGCGCGGTCCAGTGCAACATCAGGAAGTGCAGTTCATAGGGAAGAATTCTCCTGTTACGCAAAGAGTTGTGATTGGTGTGAATCGTTTACATGCATAATCGCAGCACCTGCAATGCAGCATAAAAATGACCTGGATTTACCCGAAGTGTCACACACACACTCAAATACAATCAGCTGTGGAGTGTTTAGCAGGACTGAAGCCACCAGGCTGCTTGGAGCTACTGACTCCATAATTGTTTCCAATTATAACGGCTTACTGCTGAGATAAATACTGATAAAAGTGATTATTTGAGCTGTAATTGTGTCTGACAGGCCCATTATCTTGCCACGCTTCTGTGGAGGCAACCAGGATGCGGTTACGTTCGATCGTATAGAGTTCGTTTCAGACGAGTGGCTTCTACTGAGAGCGTTGGAGATGATCCTTAATTTACAGATGTGTTGGTATTCCAAGATGATATGTTGACTCTTCAAATATATCTATATATAATATGCGGGCGTACTGTACCATTCACAACAGAGCACTGAAAAGAACGAACAAGTCTTTTATTTAGATATGAATGTACTATTTTTATACATTTTTGGATCTTCTACTTGTCTGTCAAACTTTGTGTGTGTGCATGTGTTTGGAATGTAGGGCTGGATCTTATGTTTTCCAAGCTAGCTTGCTATTGCTAGCCGTTACAAAATTGCTAACGATATAAAATTGTAGCATGTAGTTGTAAATAAAGGCCGTTTAATGTTGATTGATGAATATTGTGGTGCACAGGTGAGTTGTGTGTGTTTATTGCTGTAGCTGAAGGTCTCTCAGGATGTTGTGTTGCAGAGGCGTTCTCGTGGTGTTTGGAAGTCAGCATTCTCATCACTTCACACCAGCCTCACTGCTCGATGTGACAGCTTCACAAGCTGCTGTGTGTGTGTGTCTGTGTGTGTGTGGTTGTATTTGTGTGTTCAGGAGCTGTGGTGCAAATTAAGGCTTCAACGTTTCTGTTTTTTAAAATCAACAAGAATGCAGAATTTATTCTTTTATACAAGTTCCTGATCTTATGTCACATGGTTCATGTTTTTCCAAAATACAAAATGTTTGTTTTTGTGTTTGTTCATCAGCGTGTAACAAACTCTGCTTCCTTTCCAGATGACATCATCATGCATGTTTGTCAGCCCCGCCCCTCCAACCGCTCGTCCAATAGAGATTGCTTTTGGATAAAATCAAGTCCCGCCCTATATTTTTATTACGTCAGCTTATAGAAGTTTGACTGAAGTTTCAGGTTGGCTGTAAACAGGCTATAGTTTCCGCAGCCTGGTTGCGTCGCATTGTATGCCATTCCACTGAAAACCAAAAGATGCTCAGAAGATAGACAGCCAGTCTGCCTGTCAATCAGCCAATTGGAAAAGAGTACAGACCTGATGATTGGTGTCCTGTTTCCCAGCTGGCCTTTCTCCTGCGTGACTCACGCATGGCAGACAGCAGGCTCCCTCCGCGGGCGTGCTGGAGCGATTGAGGCCTCACGGCTGTGCGCGTCTGTCTCTTCATATCTGCAGATCATGCAGCCGGCAGTTCCTCTGTGGAATACAGCTGAACTCAGCTGCAGAGGTTCCAGAATCTGCAGCCACTGGTTGGCCGTTGCGCTCACACTGTGCAGTTGTGCAGTTAACAGTCAAGCGTGTGGTCTGGGTGATGCTGAGCGTGACCTTTTTTTGATGTTTAAAGCGTTGGAGATCTGAGAGCGCTTTTAACATGTGACTTAAAAGGAATCAAGTTAGAATTTGAGGGCAGGAAGAATCATATTTGGTTTTCGAACCCTAAAAATCTATTAACATGAGATTTTAATGATTTAGGTTTACTTTCTTAAAGGTAAGCTATTTTGTACAGGCTAGCAGTAGCAAGCTAGCTTTGAAAGCGTAAGGTCCTCTCTTTAAAGCATTTTTTAAAATCCCACCTACTTCAACACGAGTGCATGCAGAGTTTGACAGGCAAAGGGGACTGAAGCAATGATTGGATGAACATTTTATGGTCCTGCACCTTCCACAGAAGATATAAATTTAAATAAATATACCAATATATAGACCACTTGCTTTGTAACCGTTATCTGGATGTGAAAAAACTTTCAACCAGCACAACAAAAAAATTGACTGACTGTCTATCTGCGCATCATTGAGTCTTCAGCGGAATGGCATGTAATGCGACGCAACCAGGCTGCTGTAGCTGCAGCCGCTTTACAGTCACATTACAGACGCTGGGTGTGAACGCCGTGCCACGTTTGGAAATGCGCATGTACACCTTCAAGTACACTTTGAAATACAATAGCTGAGGGTTTCACAACTGCAACAAGAGGTCTATGACAGCCTCAAACAGGGTTGTTATCTCTCTGTCAAACTGCTGTGCTGAAACATGTCAGTGTGATGTCGCTGCATTTTTAGAAAGGCAGAAGCACAATTCTCCTGTCACTGGGTCGTAGGGCGGACTGAAGTTCCTTTAGATCTGACTGACTGAGAGAAAATTTGGTCATCTAATCTTTCTCTTGTTGTCCGGCTTTCTGTTATTCTATCACAAACTATTCTATCAACACTTAAATCTTAAACCTAAAAATGCCTTTAAGTAGATAACAAAATATGGCAGCAGGTGGCTTTTATTTTAAATACAGATAGCACAAACGCACTAGTTTAGATTTTTAATGCTGCAATTCGTAAATTTTGCTTCTCTACCGCCATCTGTGTTTAAAACATAAAATTGCAGATAACTTTACCTATTTTTTATTATGTCAAATGAAGTCAAACGGACACTTCCCGGTATATCCAGACCAACCAATCATATTCTAAATCATTATTATAACCTCACAATTATTATTATAATTATAATTATTATTATAATTGTGAATCAGGGTAAGATAAGGAGATCGTTTCGAACACTAATTTGTTGCTTAATAACTGATGTTTGTTAATTTGTAACTAAAAATGTTACAGCTTGCAGCTTCAACACAATGAACGTTTTTGGCGCCAAAATTTATTTGAAATTTTAAATCGTCTTTTTTTTCCAGATCACCAGAAGCTGGAGCGAGAAGCTCGTATCTGTCGTCTGCTCAAGCATCCCAACATCGGTGAGTCTGAGACGCTGTGACACAATATTATATGACCAGTGAAGTCACAAATCTGAGTTTCATTCACCACAGAGACGGTGAATCCGTCATTCCGGGCGCAGGTGTGGAATGCCCGGATATGAATGATCTCAGGAGACATTTATACAGAAAGTACTTCACGTGATTTAATTTCAGCCTCTGTTTGATAAAGTGTAGCACTGAAGGGCTTATTTCATTGTGCTGTAAGTGAATGGCAAATGGACGTGTGATGACATCATTGTTTTTTATCTCTTATGCAGTGCGTCTCCATGACAGCATATCGGAGGAAGGCTTTCATTACCTCTTATTTGACCTGTAAGTGCTTCTATATAATGTGGCGCAGCGCTTTGTTTTTCCCTCTGTGAGCTTCCGTGCTGGCGACAGACGCCCACTCTTTCCCCAGCATCCACTCTCTCTCTCTCTCATTCTCGCTTGATCGGAGCCAGTTTCCATAGCAACCGATCTGGGCTGCCCAGCCGAAGAGAAATCCTGCAGCAGGGGTTTCCCCCCCGAAGCCCCGGTGATCTCTTCTAGAGGATTTCCCCATTCTGTGCTTCTCTCTCTCTCTCTCTCTCTCTCTGTCGTTCTCCCGCTTGCTCTATTTTTCTCTCCTACTGAAACATGCATGCCTGTCTACAATTGTCTTGCAATTATAAATAAATTAACGCCATTTCGCATGCACCGTTGCATGCAGCCATGACAGAAATGCGCTTGCAATACAAATGCGCGTTGCTTGTCACGCCAATCGATCGAAAAATGCAAAACTGCAGATTTAAATGCAGCACATGGTCACTCTGGTGTCTCTCTCGTCCTGCAGTGTCACGGGCGGAGAGCTGTTTGAAGATATCGTGGCCAGAGAATATTACAGTGAAGCTGACGCCAGGTAAAACAGTCTCTCCCCTTTCTCTTTTCGGTCTCCCGTTCATGTCCAACCCTCCCAC
>JAZGTK010020564.1:0-10935 GCA_036877625.1 Ambastaia sidthimunki
AGCATCAGTAAGTCGTGTGAATGAAGAGGATTATGGATTGTGTGCCATTACATTAAGTTTAATTAAAGTTTAATTAAATGTTTTTTTTATTTGAGTCTTGAAGACATCATATTTAGACATCATGTTTTGTCTGTTTCAAATTATGCATAATCTCTGTCTTTTAATAGGATGACGTGTAGAGCCATAATTTAATACATGTTTGGTCTTTTTATAATATTCTAATTTGAGATAAATGAAGTTGTCTAATTTTTACAGCATCAGTTATGATATTTTATGTACAGAATTAAAATTTATTTATTGATTTGATTGTGCTGTCAATCTTCAGCCCAAATGAACTGACAACAAAACTATTTCAACCTTCTGGTATCAAGATGCTGAGTCAGCAAATTATGGCCAGTATAGTTGCAATGCACAGCTTCAGAAGAAATTGATTTGTTGTTGATAAAAGTTTCGATTGCACATTATATATGCTTTGTTTTAGATGGGCTAACTTTTTATAATTTCTTTGGTCAATTTTCAGGTCTATTTCTTCCAAGGAAAACTGACTTGTTTTAAACAGCATTTATTCTTCCTCTCTCCATCCTCACATTCACGTTTCTTCTCCAGACTGCATTATGTGGTATTTGCTGGAAAGTCATTCAAAAAGTGATTGGGGTGTTAAGCAGTTAGTGAGTGATTTATGGGGCTACATCACTTAAAAAACATTTGTTTGGTAAATAAATTAATGTATGTGTATATTTTATGATAGAATGATAAAAAACACACTGATAAGGACAAAGCAACAACACATTTGTTAGCACTGGTGTTGTGGTTTTGCTAAAGTTTGTGTCAGTTTCTTTGCAGGATATGAGTAAACAGTTTTACACTCCACATAAGACCACATATTTAAAACACACAAAATACATATCCAATAAAATACAATACATAAAATCTATTAATAAATCTAAATAAATCTATTAGTCACTTCAATAATTAAAATTAAAGTATTTTAATTAAGAAAAATAATCTTACTATTGGTCTATTGTGTTAATTGTTAAGTGAACTGTAAGATGGAAATACACAGTGCAGGAAATGCTGACAATGGCTCTGTGAAAACGTTGGGCACTTTGGTTCACAGCATCAGCATTTTAAAAGACCTGAGTAGACATTTACTAACTTTACAGTTTTCTTTCAAGAAGCAACAGGGCACAGAAAAACTCAAAGAAAGGCTGACATACAGTAGAGATGGACAAATAGAGGAAGAGACAGAAAGAAGTATAGAGTAAAATAACAGTGTACAACTGAACAGCATCATGTCACCTGTCACTCATTTTGGACTGCTTATCCTATGTTCAGGTGAGACTGAACCTAATTTACTTATTTACTTAAGAACTTCATTCATCTGAAGAACGTAAAATATGTTTTAACACTAAATATTAAAAGACAACATCTATGCCGTACTATGGCTA
Source organism: Ambastaia sidthimunki (assembly GCA_036877625.1). Classification (NCBI taxonomy): domain Eukaryota; kingdom Metazoa; phylum Chordata; class Actinopteri; order Cypriniformes; family Botiidae; genus Ambastaia; species Ambastaia sidthimunki. The sequence goes on from JAZGTK010020564.1 coordinate 1,449, forward strand.
TTGTGCACAATACACATTGTGTAAGAGTCCCATTTTAATAAACTATCTCCCATTTAAATGTACTTAAAAATATTAATCAAATGCAAAAAACAAAGATATTTTGTTTTTGTGGTTCAGTTGTTGTCGGGTGTAGCAACATTCCCAACGAGGCACACTGGAAAAGCATGTTGGAAAACAATGAGATGAACTTTCCTGAAGAATTCAGTACAGAGGTACAATGATGGCCAATGCAATGCTATGCAATAAATATAGTGACTTTACAGTAAAACATGTGATTTTTCTTTTAATTTCTCACATCTGTGCTGTCTGCAGAAGTCTGAGATGAAGGCCATTTTGTGCTGGTTTTGCAAGCAGGCAGTAAATCAGATCAAGGGGGTGGTTGTCTATGAGATTAAGAAGGTAAACTTAAAATTTCCTACCTAAACTCTTCTCCTTAGAAATGCCTGTAAAATATTAATGAAATTAATTCTGTTTTCTTAAAGGAAATAAAGGAAGTCTGCAAGCAAATGCATATTTTTGAACATTTCTGCAAGCAACGTGCAAATAAATATCAAAACCAAATAATCAATTTGCTGTTTAATGCTAAAACCTGCCAGAACCTGAGCGTCTGTAACTGAATCTTATTGCTCTATTATAATAAACATGGTTATTACTTTGCATATTTTCTAAATATCTTTTCAATTCAATTTTTAATTTTTTTAAAAGCAGTAATTACCTTAATAAATCATTTGCCTTGTTGGATAGTCTACATGCTCTCAGGGGCCTTTTTTTATTCAGATATGTCCTACAAAAATTCAAGAATTGTGTTATTTCTTCTTACTTGTTTTGTAGAACATCATGGATTATTTACAGCTTCATATGTGTTGTCACATTTGTTATGAGCAAAAGTAAATATATTAATTTGTCTTTTCAAATATCCTTGTTTTTATTATCACTCACAACTTGTCAGAAATGGTTGTTTCTTATGCATTAAACCAAACAAATAAAAATAAAGATTGCAAAGTCATTTATTGCATTCCAGTAAAGATAATTGATTGAATTTTCATGATTTGTTTTACCTTTATTATGTCAAATTAAATATCTGTAATTCGGCATATATAATAAATGCAAACACAACATTAATGAGGGTAACTCTAATACTTACAATCCTCTAAGTCAAAAATAATGTAACATTTCGTAAACACTTCAAAAACTAAATATGTCAGTAAATACCAATTAATCAGTTTAGTTATTGGAAAGGTCACACACGTTCTGGCCTCTGATTGGACAAAATCTGACCACGTGACTGTTGAAGGTATTCCCGCTCTGTGTCACAGCAGGTGCACGTGCGCGCTCTCGTAAATACCGTGACCTGCAGTTTAAAACATTTAAAGTGCTTTTTAATGTTATATACAGTTTTTGACCAGCGAAGAAGCTCGATAAAGAAGATACAGTTTTGAAAAATGATCATTAATGTTCGACACAACAACTAATATATATTATATCTGATCTACGCTGGTGGTCGCACTCACCTGAGAGCGCGTCATCATGTGCGTCTGATAACAGTAGCGGCGACCGGCGGGTTTTTAAATTGAGGTAAAATTGGTTTACGGCTAGAAAATGTACCCAAAACTCTGTCGTATTTGTCTAAAACAGTCATAATCACACAAGAAATCCCCATACACGTATTTGTGCTTTTAAACCAGATGTTGTATGTGGTTATTTTAGGGTTACTATACTAACGTTCTGCGTTTGCTGGCAACTGACTGTTATATTAACAGCAATTAATCTATAAAGATATGCACGAATAATTTCTACTAAGGTTAACGAATATGCATTTGTATTTAAACAGTGACAACGCTATAATCTCGGTTGGTTTTGAGAAACATGATTAAACTAAACCGAGCATGGGCCGAATCCGCAAACGGCCTGCAGATCCGGCGCGGTCCGCGGAGAACAAGACCCAACCAGACGGGTCGGAACCCGCCAGACTCATGTCAGCAACACCGCAGACAGACACAAGGTCCGACGCTGCTTATCCACAGACAAGAGATGACCGCCTTCTTCAGAGTGTTCGGTGGGTTTAGATGAACAGATGCTCATGTAACAATAACTTAATGTTTGTTTTTAATGTGAGCACGTTATATCTTAAACACTTACATTCATATATGGTATAATTCAGAAATTGTTTATTCTTGTCATTTGCTCAGATGATGATCTAATACAGGATTTTCTGTGGATGGATTGCTGCTGCAAACTTACTGACAAGGTACTAACGAATCTAGGTTGTGCTTAGTTTTGTATTTGATTGTATACACATGTTTATAAGCGGTTGTGTCTCCTTCTAAACCCTGTATTTGTAAATTACTTATTGTTATAGTATTTGCTGGCTATGACGTTTGTGTACTTCAGGAGGGCTCATTTCAGTATCAGTGAATACAACAGAATGAATTTCTTCATTGCCCTGTGAGTTTATTGTTGATTTCTGAGTCTTGCACTTGGGTGTGAAAACTAGGTAATTGTAGACATCAGTATGTTCTAGCTATGGTCTAAGATTCAGGCTGGCTTTATATGGGACTGGTTATGTATTATTATTATGACCAGCAGGTTTATAAGAGGCTTAAACTCATTAACACAACCATGACTCTGAGTGCTCAATCTTTAATCCATCAGTTATCTGGCAAATACAATGGAAGAGGATGAGGAGGATCCCAAGTATGAGATCTTTCCCTGGGCTCTGGGAAAGAGCTGGAGGAAACATTTCCCTCAATTCCTGAAGCAAAAAGACCAACTTTGGGCACGCATAGAGTACAGAGCTGCTGTCAGTAGACGATGCTGTGAGGAGGTATAATGTTCCCTAAACGTGCAGGGTAAAACATTTTGCAGTTTCTAGAAGGTAGCTCATCTGTCATTCCTGCAGGTGATGGCTATTGTGCCGTCTCATTTCATCTGGCAGCGTGAGCGTGCAGAGCATCACAGCGGAGCTCAGAGACTGTACAGAAACCGGGAAAAGATCCTCATTCCCCGCGGTCCCTCTGCTTCTCCAGAAACCTGTTCTCTCTGTGACAAGACCTCTGCTCATCCCCTGTTTCACCCATCCACTGCTGGAGTCCACTCTTCATCTGTGCTCCTGGAGACCACCCCACACAAGTACCAAGCACCACACAGATCTAGTAAAATGACGAAGGCTCAGCACACCGGTAGCTGCACAGCTATAGCAGGTGAATTGTGTTTGTGTGTGTTGCCGCCCTCTAGTGTTACAAAAATAAATGTATGGTACAATATGTTGTTAAGTAGGGTAGGCGATTTTGGAGAGGCTAGCAATTACAAGCTAGCATTGGACCACAGCATAGCATAGACCACCTGCTATCAGATTGTGAAGAAACTTAACCAGCACAGCAAAAAATGTTTCTGGAAAAAAAATTGCCTAACCTGCCTTTAATTTCAATATTCAAATTTTTTTTTTGGTTGTCTGAACTTTTTATTAATCCTCTCATTTGCATATTCATAGGAGGTGATGTGAACAATGAAACGTGTCGAGATCATTCGATGGACTGGATCAGTGAGGAGTAGATCAACTTCATAACATCAAATAAATACATTCTGTGCCTGTTTCCTGTTGAGTATATCATTCACTTTGGCTGAGGGGCAGAACAGAACAACTCTAATTCATAAGTTTAAAAGAGCATTAGAGTGAATGGGTTAATGTTTATACAGTTATTATTCATGTAATCTTTGGGATGTCTGAAACTCCTTTCACTCTAAGTGAAGGTTTATACGTGTATTTTAATGTATCAATCTTCATCACTATTTTCTATTCTTGTACAAAAGATGTTTCTAAGTTTCTGGGCAGTGAGCATCAAATTCAAAGGGAGAGTCCTGGATACAGTTGTAAATGAAATGTTTATAGCTGGCATACCAGCCACTGAAAAGCAATGTATGTTTATTAATTGCAAGTTAATAAACTTAATGAAAAAATTTAAACACATGAACTCTATTAATGGGTAGGGCAGGTCACATATGAAAAAGTCATAATTTTATTTCAGAAGTTTATTGATGAACCATATATGACATTTAGTGTTGAGCTGATCCTTGTTGGCCTCTATTTCAAGATCTTTCGTAATTTTACAAGGAAAGCTGAAAAGAAACAACATTAAAAGTCAGACCCATTTAGACAAAATTCTTATAACATTATACACACAAGCACAAAGTGCATCATTATGTCAATTATACATGCAGACTCAGTTACCGAGTCTACATAAATGTGAAGGACAATGCATTTTTATTCAATACTGCTGTTACAACACTTGCTTTAGTACTGTAGTGTTCTTTTCTGTAACTCACCTGTATGACCGGTCTGTTCAGGATGAGGTCGAGCAATATACGGGACATCTCCAAATGGCACCAGATGTGAATGAGTCAGATCTTTAACACAAGCAAACACATGATTATTATGTGTTTGTAACCAGAAATTATTTATGTAATATTGGAAATGCGGAATGTATGATTCTAAAATGTTCCAGCACATGCAGTTAAGTGATATATTGTAAACATCTAATGGAGGATATTGTTGAAAAAATTCACCATCTTCATTCAGTTCCAATTCATCATCTTCACATGGAGCTTTTCGTCTGTTAAATGTGCCATCTTTTTTCAGTGAGGGGGCAACAAGCCAGTCTCTGTACTGAACCTCAACAATTCGCTCACACACCAGCGGAAGAGCAGAACATCGTAGACCCTCCATCAAATCGATGACCTGCGTGATACTGGTGCCAAACGAATGTGAAAATGTCATTGTTACATCACTTTTCAAACAAATACAAATCATTAAATGTTTAACAAGCACATAGTTTGTTAGTGTGTTACTTTGCTTGATAAACAGCACACACAGATCCAGGATGGAGGTGAGGAACCACAGCAGGTAAAGCCAAATGTGGATTAACCATATCCAGGGCAACCTAACAAACAAAAAAATCAGTCACACTGGACTTCTTTTATACACATACATTCTTGTTTGAAAACTTCATCAGAACCATTCTCCACAGTTCTTGGCCTCCAAATTATTTTGCTAACCATGGCTTCCATCTGATGGCATCTTGATACAATAAACAACATGAAGGTTGTGGCTTCTTACCGAGTTGAAACCTCGCCCAGACAGAAGAGATCCGGCAGATATGAGGTCTCCATGATGAAAGTGGACATTATCAGGCCACTCCCCCCCTCGACCAAGGTTCCATGAGGAGCGCCAACGCTGATAGTTCAATACAGCACGTCTGTGATGGTCCTCCCTTATTTCCACGCTCAAAACACTTCCCCTACAACCCACTGATGACAAACATACATGTGTTTAGAGAGATCTGTTGCAAGAGGATGTCATAACAAAACATTAATATGCAGGACAATGCCGGGTTATCAAATGAACTTATAATTAAGTGACCCATCATTACATTACTGCTAATGAATACCTGTAAAAAAAAACAACATCAAAGCAAGAATTGCACACCTGCTCTGGACAAAAAAAGGCTCATAGCACCAGATCCGGACCCTGATTCTAGAACACAATCTCCTTCAGTGACATCCATCATGGTCAACATTGCACTAGCATCCTGTCAAGAAAAGACATCTGAGAGACCCTATTGACAGAGTATCTGTGTATGCACACAGCTGTGATAATGTAGTGACTGTAATATTGTTCTCTTACCTTAGGATATGCAATAGCTGGCCCTCTCTTCATGAAGAGAGTGAACTCTTCCAGGCTGGGTCGGCGAATGACAGCTGGGATTCCCATTGAAGTGTGTAGGATACTCCCAGCAGGATGCCCCTCAATGTCCTCATGAGCTATCAGTCCCCAGTTGCTATGGAGCTTCTGGCCCTCCTTAAGTTGAAACATTTTCCGAAACTCCAAGCGCCTTTTGCGACGTAACTCAGCGAGCAGAGTTTCTCCAAAACATAAAAGCCTTTCTCCAGGGATGCACACATGATGTAAAGTCAATGAGTCCTGCTGCTCCACTGTTGCCCGTTCAGGAGAAGCTGTCTCATCTTTCTTCAGCACCTGGTTTTGACAGTCCTGTTCCACCTCACTTCCTGACTTGCTTTCAATGGGTTCCTCACCTGAGGTTCTTGTGTCTCGCAGATCCCAGACCTCCTGATTCAAAGTGTCTTCAGGCAGAAGCTGACTGACCCTCTCCAGTGGAGACAAAGGTCGACGCCTCCCAAACAAAGCAGATCTTCTAGAGAACTGTGAGAATGTGGAGGCAGGTGTCACTGGTGCATCTGAGCCACTGTTGTCTCTATTGGAACCACTGGGGTCAGTTCCAAAGCTCCTCAGTCCACAGAGAAATGGTTTAACTTGAAGCACATTATGTCTTTCTAAACACATGACACAGTCTCTGGCAAATTTACGGGTTATAAATAAAAGACCCATATGCAGTCTAATTGTCATAGTTTATGGCTTTATATTTTATATTAGGGTGACTTGAAGGTTAGTGATGACACTTTGGGGGTTTATTGTGCCAAATGCTGGGGTCAAAAATCACCGTTCCTTCTAGTCCAGAATAACCTTCGTGGAAAATACCCAGTGCCGCCTTAAATAACCAGCAAGTAGGTTATTTAAAACTTCAACGAACTACTTTGAATAACTCGAAATTTAATATAAAATGTCACCATACGAAAGGGAAAACTTATCTTGTGTTTATTACGTGCGTAGACCTGCACACTCCAATCCAGAGTAAAATACGGCATGATTCTCACAGGGCGCCGCCATGATGGAGAGAAACACTTTTGACGTCACTGCCAAACGTATTTCTAGTTTATTAGGTGTTTTTTATTGTAACATCCCTATTGATCTTTTTATTTCTCCGTATTCGACAGCTATACAGGCAAATAATGTATGTCCATTAAATGTCTGTTTGTGTTATATAAAACCCAATTCATAAATATGTTACAACAATCCTCACCTAATAAGTTTTAAATTCAGTCTAGTTTGCTGTTCAAATTCCAAGTTTAAGTACTGTCCAACTAAATAGCAAAACACATGATTTTCACCACAAACATAAATTTCCGCATCTGCCCATCATTGGTTAATAATAGCCACGGCACGCCCACAGAATCCAGCAAGGTCCAATTAGCGTCTCTGCGGAGCTTTCCTGGGTGCGCATGCGCGCTTTGCACAGTTCCCTCACACGTGTTTCTTGTGGAGCAGACGGACGCATGCGGAACGGTAAGATGGCGGCAGACGGAGGCCGAACAGTGCTACCCTGCGCCTTCAGCCCCAAATCACGGCAATTCCTGGCTTTGTGTGCACAAGACGGGCGATTGCGAATCTGGAATACCGACAGTAAAACTGTACAACAGGAATACGTGCCTTCTGCTCATCTGAGCGCATCCTGTACTTGTGTGACGTGGGGACCGTGTCGAGCGGTGCAGGTAGCGTACTGTATCCAGGGGGCAGCGGGGGCTGCGGCCTGTTGTAACGTAGTGCACCCTTACAGGGTCTTGAGCTCGGGGGTAACTCTGTCTGATTTTATCTCTATTGCAGACACCAAACTAAACAATAATCGTGTAGGAATATGTTCTCTGGGAGATTTAGAGCTGGGTTAGCGAAGTGCGCTGCGCACATGTTGTGTGTCGGCACATGTTCAGGTAGAGGCCGCGACACTTGCTGATCCAGCGCGAAATTTAACGTAAAGCTATTAAATATGTCAAACTGAGCCTTGCTATTCAACGGGATGTGAAGTCTTGGGCTCATTAACATAATGTTGGTTGTCTGTGGCATATAAGGGAGGCTTGTTAATATGTGTAGTTATCTTTTGTAAAATATTGTTTTACAGCTTAAAGTCATGGAAGATAGTTTGTGTTAGTGTGTTAAATCGCTACACTGTTTTGTAGTTTATGTTTTAGTTATATATAGTGTTGAGTGACTTAACACATGGTCACATGGCTGCACAGCACATAGTGAACTTTCAGTTGTTGCACCAAGTGACTGTCAAAGCCATAAATATTATTGGTCTTATTGGTGGTCTTGTTCTCTATTATATAATGTTTGTAAAGACAATAATATTGTTGGTAACTTAAAATATAGATTGATTGATTGACAGGTGATCTTGGTGATATTTCTATACATATTGACTTGCGTAAAGAATAAAGATGTATTTACTGATTATAAAAACTTTCTTCATGTGTTTATTAATGTGTTAGGATGTGCCACAGAGGAAGAGGAGGAAATGTGAGGCTGGGTCAGTGCCTGAACAGTCAGATCTGTTGGCGCTGGGCACTGCTGCTGGGTCCATCCTCATCTATAGTACAGTAAAGGGAGACCTCCATTGCACTCTGGTAAGAAACCATTACCACCATCTGTTTCTGAAGCAACACAAAGATTTGAGAGGTTCTTTGTAATATTAATAACTGATTTGGTGAAGTATACTGAGTAACTTGCTGTTTAGAAGTTGCTTTATCTAAAAAAAAAACTTTTGTACTGTTTGTTATTGTCTATGGAATAACCTAGAAGGGAGATAGTTAGCCTAAAGCTGGGATACAGATTACTCGTCTTTCAATGTAATGCAGCGTTTTAAAGCGAAATTGCCCAAAATTTGAAAAAATCTTGAGCCTTAATTAAGGTCCATCAACCTCCAAAGAGAACAATAAAAAATACACAAAGTAGTCCATACAACTCTAGCTTTTTAACCTTTTAAAGCTGTACTGTGCAAGGGACGGGCTGAAATATTAGTTATTATTATTATAATAAAGTTATTATTCACTGTTAATCTTGCCCTTCAATCTTGCCAAATGGTAATCATTTAATTTTTGGTTATAAAATAAATTATATGTGCAGGCTAAGTATGGTAGCCCAATATTATTCTCTACATTTAACCGATCCAGTTACAGTTTACAGTGCAGCACTGTGGCCCCTGGAGAGCGATTGAGCGTAAATTGTCTTGCTCAAGGGCACCTCAGTGGTTTCATACCAGCATTTGGAATCAGACTGTCTAATCAGTAGGCCACAACTGTCCTATTCTGTGTTTTAGGAGCACAGTTATAATAGAACAGTGTTGTAATTTCACATACGTACCGCAATTTCTGGGTGACTACGGCTAGATGCCCACTAGACTCATGCTGACTTACTCCAGGTGAACATGAGTATCTTGCATCAAAACCGCATCCGCCTTTTGGTGTGCCATCAGAGTCTGAGACAGCAGTGAGTGGTGTCTGATCAGAGGTGGAATAGCAGTGTTAATGTTGTTTTGTCAGGATGGAGGACACAGTGGGCCAGTGAACAGCGTACAGTGGCATCCAGACGACTCAGTGTTGTACAGTGGTTCAGATGACACACACATAGCTGAGTGGGACCTGCAGACAGGAAAAGTTCGTTGGTAAGTGCGCTTTTAATCAATGTGTTATCTCTGCAAGGTTTTTCATTCTGGGGTTCTATGTGGACTATTATAGCGATTTACAAAACCACGCCTCCAACGCAGGCATAGTTTGACAGGCATGTAGAACATCCAATCATTGC